>JAAEAF010009624.1:0-18137 GCA_011037195.1 Triatoma infestans
ACTGGGGTCTATCTGAATAAGGGTTAAATCGCGAATTGTTTGAATTAATTCGAGGACTATGATTGTTAGTATAATATTGACTGTTATTATTATAGCGATTATTACTATTTGGTCTGTGATTAAAATTTCTAGGAAAATTAAAATTCTTAGGCATTTTGCCAAAGTTAGTGCGAGGTTTTGATTGCAATTTGTTGGTGCAGTCCACGTCAAAATGTGGACCGGAACAATAGCGGCATGGCCTGTTCTTTATTAGATTAAAAACTCTACGAGTGGAAGTTGGCTTTAATGTTGGCTTCTGACTTTTATTTCGATGCGGGCATTCTCTGTGGAAATGCATTTGTCCACAGTAACGACAAGGAGATGGAGGTGTACGATTAGAATTTTCGAAGTTACAGCGAAAACTGTGGGGTTTGTTTCAGAAGCCTGAACTTCCTTTAGGGCATTGGCATAGGAAAGTGCTTCATCTAATTTTTGAGGAAGCTTCGTTCGCACCTCATTACGAAGCGGTTGAGGAAGTGACTTCAAGAATGCATCAGTGGCCAGTTTATCAAAAATTGTTTGTAAGGCCTCGAGTGGGTTAGCTTGAGCTTTTAAATGAATGGCGGATTGGATATGTCTAATCCTATCCGCGAATGTTTCAGGAGACTCAGTGGGCAAGGACTGAATATTAGTCATCTGTTGTAAGAGGACTAAGGGTGTTTTTTCCTTACGAAATCGGGCTAGAAGTCGCTCTGAAATTAGAGGATACGTTATAGTTGTACCCTGGCGTTGTAATTCCGCTTTCTGGGTGTCATAAAATATTTTTGCAGAACCTGAGAGCCTAAGAGCTAATATTTCTAATTTAGCAGCGTCGTCCCAGCCAGAAAGACTAGCACAATGGCTAATTTGGTCAAGGAAATCTGACACTTTGGCTGAATTTTCGCCATCGAAGGTAGGTAAGCTATTGATCAATTGCAAATTCCTTAAGGGACTAGGTTGATTATTAATTGGAGGATTTGCTAATTGCTGCTGCGCAAGTAAATATTCTACAGCAGCGTCGATGCCCATATCTTGTCCATTAATCTTATACATTTTGTCAGTGAACGAATTGCTTGGCGAAAGATTATATTTTTCAAGACGTCTACGTAATTGGAGTAAATTGCCTCCAACAGAAAGGTTATTATCGCTTAATATCTTTATAATTTGGGATCTATTAAGTACACTCATAAATTCAAAATTCGAAAGGGATTGAGGTACTAGTGGTACAATTACAAAAATTTAAAAATGAAATTCACTAGAAAATTCAATAATGGGAAATATTGAAGATATTTCCGCTGAGAAAGTAATTTAAAAAAAACAATCAAATTATCTGATAGATAATTTGTTTAATTATGAAATTAAAATTTTTACGTACTTGTAAATTGTGGATTCTCGTTGAAAATATCCCAAACAGCTGGCACCAATGTAATGTATTGGTGTGGATGTGTGTGTAGGTAGCTTGTGGCGTAGCGTTTTAGCGAAAAGGGCTTGTATGTTTGTTTGAGATAGAAGTAATAAGAATTTAAGAACACACTACTGTTTTATAAATAAATATATTCTGTTAAAATAATAACAACTTATTTGGTTTATAAACTTATTTAATTTATAACTGGCACAGATATTTAGAGAGCGATTCCTGAAGCGTCCTGTCTGAAGGTAGAGTTAAGACTCTCTACTCTTTTCATTTTAAAACTAATGTTAGAATCTATTCTTTGGAATTGCTCTCTCTCTCTAGAGGGGGAAATTAGCTTGTACAAAGGTTTGACCTAACGGGATTTGTGCCTTTGTTTAATGATCCAAATTTGCAGTACCTGACACTAAAGTACAATCTTTTTGAAGATAATTTCACAGTCTAATATATTATAAAATGTTAACAAAAATACAATTTTGGATACTATAAAATATTCAAAAACTTTAAACTATTATTTATCGATTTTGTCCTTCCACTACAAATCAAACGATGATACCACTTGAGAAAAAATAACCCTTCCCTCCCCCAAAAAGTACCCTTAACTGAATTTTCCAGAAAAGTTTCAATAAAAGTTAGAGCTCATTGAAGGTGGCAGTTAAGAACCATGTTTGAAGAATCGTCATGCACTTTTTGGAGAAAGCGCGGAAAAGTGAAAAAAACTATTTGTAAAGTTGTCAAAGTAAAACACGCACAAAAAAAAAAAAAAAAAATTGTTCCGGGGTTCATTTTTTTCGAATTTTTTCAAACTCAGAATTTCAACAACATATTTAATTCTAATTAACATTATTTAGTTGACAGTATTGTTTAATAAACTGAAATAGCAGTTAAGATGAAAACCTAATCCCACCCCTCCCCCCAGAAGTGCCCTTAAATGAATTTTCCCAGAGAAATTTTTCAAATAAAGGTTGTAGCTCTTTGTAGTTGATATACCAAGTTTAAAGAAAATCGTCGGAGTCTTGTTGAGAAATCGCAAAACGTAAAAAAAAAACTGTAAGTGGTACTTTCCGATTGAGGAATTTTTGACAGATAACGTACTGTCAGATCCCATGGTGATACCTAAACGGAATATCAAGTTTCAACCTTCTACGGTTTTTCATTTTTGAGCTATGCTGTTCACATACATACATACACAGACAATTTGTTAAAAACCATTTTTTTGGACTCAGGGGACCTCAAAACGGATATTTCCGGTGAAAACTCGATATCGAAAATTTGACACGATTACAATACTTCCTCTTATTAGGAGTATATAAAAATTCACCAAGAATGTATTATATACGTGCGAGACACCTGAAAATGGTCATTTTAAAGAATGCAGAATTTTGCTTTATTCATCATCGTAAATTTTTAGAAAAATCAATTTTTTTTCTCTTCTTTAAGCGAACAAAAAAAAACAAAGGGAAAATAAGAGAGTGATAGAGAGAGAGAGAGAGAGAGAGAGTGAGTGAGTAAGAATGGCTACTTGATGATGGATTCTTATTGTGAATAGGAAAACTTTGGCAATTTTGATAAGTAGGAAAGTTTTCTTAATGAATCCAAAACGACCGGCCACCCTCTTCCAGTTAATTTAGTATTGACTGTTTATTTTAAAATGTAGCTATTGTATTTAGATTGGAAAAAAGCACTAGAGTTTATTTTCCAGAGTAGTATTTCATTTGCTAATTTTCCATATCATTTTGCTTTTTATTCTTTTTACTTTCTCTTAATCCTAGTAAGAGGAAGTATTGTAATCGTGTCAAATTTTCGATATCGAGTTTTCACCGGAAATATCCGTTTTGAGGTCCCCTTAGTCCTAAAAAGTGGTTTTTAAAGGCGAATGGTTATATTATATATATATATATTGACATCATAGCTCAAAAACCGAAAAACCGTAGAAAGTTGCAACTTGATATTACTTTTAGTTGTCACCATGGGATCTGTGACAGTACGTTATCTGTCAAAATTCCTCAACCGGAAGTACCACTTTACTAGTAGATTTTCTTGCGATTTTCTCAAAAATGGCTCCGCCGATTTTCTTTAAACTTGGTATATTAACTACACATACAAAGAGCTACAACTTATATTTGAAAACATTTCTCCGGGAAAATTCATTTAAGGGCACATCTGGGGGAAGAGTGGGGCTAGGTTTTCATCTAAAGTGATATTTCAGTTTGTTAGACAATTCTGTGATCTAAATAGTGTTAATTAGAATTAAATATATTGTTGAAATTCCGAGTTTGAAAAAAATTGGATAACCGGAAGTGCGTTTGTTTTAACACTTAACTAGTTGTTTTCTCAGAAATGGCTCCCACGATTTTCTTGAAATATCGTATATAAGCTAAACGTGCAAAGGTATACATTTTCATTTAAAACATTTCTCTGGAAAAAATTCATTTAAGGGCACTTTTAGGTGAGGAGTTGGGTTACAGCTTCCTCTAAAGTGCTTCCTCATAGTTGATTATACAATTCTATCATCCAAACAAAATTAGTTAGAAATAAATAGATGGCCAAAATTCCGAGTTTCAAGGAAATGAGTAAACCGGAAGTGTGCTTTTACTGAACAGTTTTTTTCAGTTTTCGACGAATTTCGTTATATTTGCTACACAAACTATAACATTTGTCAATTATAATTATGAGCACAGGAATTTTCAATTCCATCTGATTTGTTTTCGTATTCCAAAACTAAGTCTTGTTTACAGAGTGCGAGCTAGCGTGCTAGTTCAAGTGTCAGTTTTACTGTACTACAGAGCTACTATCATTATGTGAACGTATCAGGTAGGTTGTATATTGTGGTAGGGAGTTAATGCACTGCGAGCTAAAAGATCTATAATGCCCCCCCCGAGCTTCTCAGTGCACTGCCGGCCTCCAAGTAGTGTTTTCTAGCTACAGACAACACTGCCCATCACCGGGACAGTGAGTCATAGAGGCTCCTAGGAAGAGAAAATCTAAGGGCAGCATGCTGGATTCGAGACCTCCGCGTTGCTAGTCCAGCGCGCTACCACTGAGGTAATCTCCTCCTTCTCCCCTGGCTTACGCCACTTAACTAGGGACGGAGACTCTAGTTTGTGTACTGTGTTTGACCTTGTCTGTAAAGAGTGGAGTGTATGTAGTGTAAGTGTATTGTGTACAGTTCTGCATGGAGTACTGAGCTGTGGTAACCCGTGGGGTTGCTACTTCCCAAGTAACTGCATGCAACAGATATCCCTTGCGGGATTACATATCAGGTAAGTTACTGTTATAACTGAGTCGGCCAGCACCAAGCATGCAATATTTTTTGTCTTCATTGGCCATTAGCGTTCCCCCGCCACATTTAAAAGTCAGTTGCTCACATTTTTTACACAACTGTATGCGCAATAAACTAATCAATTCGCAAAGTGCGTCGCCTGCAACTGGCAGCTACTTGTCTCTGTGTAAACAGTCGAGGCGAGTACAGCTACTGGCCATTGTTTCATGTGGGCCAGCCACTGTCTACTGGCTAGTCAGCTACTCGCACTGTGTAGATATCATTAAATTTGTTGAATACAATATCATTGAAATATTGAAAGAAATGGATGTGTAAAGGAAATAAAAAACAAAAAAATAATATCATAGTTATTTTAAAATTAGTTAAATGAAAAATAATCAGTGTTAATTATTTGTCAGGTTTATTTTATATTTAATAATAAAGTAAATTATTTAGTAATACTATAAATGTGTTGAGGTAAATAGGTCATGTGTAACTAGGGAAGTCATTTGAATGTTATTAATTATACTCTGTGGGAGATAAATCTCATAGGCATTACCATTACTAGTAGATAACTGGTACTGCAGGCTGCCTGCTTTTCTCTTCTATTCAACGAAACATGAATGTGTTTGTTTATTATTTTATTTGTTTTCGAAATTATTATATTTCAATTTATAGATTGATTTATTATATATATTTTTTTCTGTGAATTAATTAATGGTTGCCGCAAGCAAAGCTTAAAGTTGTTTGTGTGGAAGGAAAAAAAACTACAAATGGAAATGTTCATTTCTCTTTAATGATACAACTGTTATTGGTTTGATAGGAATAAATAGACAGATTTAGGCATAAAACAACATTTACAGCTTTGTAAATAATGTAACTATGTTGATATGAATTTGAAAATCTAAAACATGATTCATTAATTCTTATCTTCGTTTTTTATCGACAGTATTTTTCATTTGTGGCAAGAGAGAGAGGCAAGACCTTGGGGGGGTAAAGATTGATTTTAAATAATTAAAGAATAAAATCCGACAGGAAATTTTTAACTATTTGAAGAAATATTTCTATATTAGAATCGAGACTTGTATTACGTATTCAAAAAAAATTAAAAAAAATATCATATTACCCCATAATTGAGGTTAAACAGATCTAAAAAGCTAGCAAATGTAGTAGGTTTAGGTTGTGGTCTGAGCTGGGAACAAACGATAGCTTCCAGGAGTACATATCTAAACTCACATTGTCGTTAACCCATTTGTTTGCAGAATACCTTTGTGTATCGGTCTTCTGGACCGAGATAATCAAGCGGAATCTCATATTTAGAATTTCTAAATTTTTGTATTTGAACCATGCTGTTCACAAACCATGCATTTACAAAAACCCTAACCCTATGGCGCAACAGCCCATGAAGGGCCAAAGCTTGCCTTGCCAGACGGCGATTTGAATAGGGGTAACCACGCGCAGTTCCCACGTCGTTTAGTACCAGGCCTTCACTACCTTGGGCGCTACTAACTGTAGCTTCCCAATTTTCATCACGATGCTGGGTCAGCACTGAATTTTGCGAATTTGGGAATCGAACCCTGAATTCTCACACGAAAAGCGAGTCTGCTAGCCACTAGACCAACGCGTGAGGGCACCCATTTACAAACTATTCTATAAAAAAGTTTTTTTCCCAAAACATGTTATTCAAACCTAGAGAAACCTAAAACGCTACTTTTCGACGAAACACAACATTTTTCAGGCAATTTGACTATCCCTAACTTTTTTTTTTTTTTTGTGGGAAATGGGGTAATATGGACGCAAGACGGATCCCTCAAAATCTCCAGACCCTGCAGCTGTTTAAATTATTCTGGTCAATTTGGGGGTCTTTTGGATCTTTATCGCTCTTATACTCTGCTACCCTCCGTATAATACCTAAGTAAAAACTCTGCTGCATATCATTAAATTTAAAATTAAATGATAAGTCATTTCCATATTCAATTACTAGTTTTTATATAGCCCCTCTAAATGCTTTAGATTATTTCGTATCTGCTTGCACACCCACCGGTATAAGGCAGGTGTACAAAATACTTTTTTGTTCATAATTTCCGCCAATTACTTTGACTAATTTTGTAATCTTCATATAATTATTTCTTAGAAAACTTCCACTTTATATTATTAGTTAATATACATTATTATAGCCAGTAATTGTTTTTGTTTTGTTTTAGTTTTAACTGCTTACTAAATTAGAAATATAATTTTTTTTACTTATGTCTTCCAGATTCTTAAGGCTGGTTCACATTTAATTGAAACTCACGTATTTAATTTATATGTCTACATATTAATAATATATAAATATTATATATCTTAACTTACATATGTGATTAAATAAAATGTTTGAAACACCTGACACAATTTTATTATTACAAAAAAAATATATAAATAAATAAAATAAGTAAATGTCACAGTAGTTGACAAATAACCATAAATTTTTTGTAATGTTTTAATTGCCCTTGACATTTTAATAATTATTAAAGAATTTTTTTTTTTTTTTTTTTTACATATTTATTTATTTATTTATTTATTATTAAAACTAAATAAATATTTATGGTTATCTAGTAACCCTCATGTATATTTATATATCGAGAGAGAGAGAGAGATACAGTGAAGGAGTTAGGTGATTGATTGTTGATAAAACGTATGTGAATAGAAAACTTTCTAGAGATTCATTTTAATTTATGATAAACTGCGTGTGTAATATATTTATCAATTATGTTGGAATAGGAGCCGGCAATATTCCAGGGGTGCTAGGCGTGAAGAGCACACATTAAATGAATGATATTATTTTTTCGATCAAAGACTTCCTCAATCTTTGTTTTCCTTCACGTGATTCATAAGGCTGCCCCCAGAATATTTTATATTTCTAATAAAAGGAACAATATATTCATTTTAAATGTACGAGACATGTCCAGTAAGTAAGTGTACTGACTTTTTGTAGGTTACAAAAATTTTTATTTGAACAAAAAAATTACCTGGTTACATTAGCACATATGTAAGGTATTTTTCGACATAGTCACCATTCCTCTCAATGCAGGTGGTGAACCGGGGTATTAATTTTTTGATGCCGTCCTCGAAGTAGTTTCACGCTAATTCCTTCGTCCACTTCTCCACCTCCCCTTCACCTCCTCGTCGGTTGAAAACCTTTTTCCACCCATATGCAGCTTCAGGGAGGTAAAGAGATAGTAATCTGAAGGTGCTAGGTCAGGGGAATGCGCGGAATGGTTCTGGACGTCCCATTTAAACGAGGCAAGCAGTGTCTCCTTTTGTTCTGAATCGCCCTCCGCAATTTTTTTAGGGTCTCACAGTATCTTGCAGAGTTGATGGTCTCCCCTTGAGGCAGGGAGGTAAAGAGAAAGTAATCTGAAGGTGCTAGTCAGGGGAATGCACGGGATGGTTCAGGACATCCAATTTAAACGAAGCAAACAGTTCGAGGCCTTCACTCGATTCAATTTGTATTGGTCTGTCAGCAGGTTTTGGGACCCACCTCGCGGACAGTTTCCAATATCCGAGGGTTTCTGTGATGGTTTCGTGTAGCAGAGATCTGGAGATTTGCGGAAACATCGCAGAAAGTTCTTCCACAGTCAGTCTGCGATCGTCACGGAGCGCATTTTCGATTTTTTCCGCGATTGAAGGTCTTCCGCTCCTTTGATCATCATACACAGACGTACGACCGTTTTTAAACTCGCGATACCACTTGAACACACTCGTACGATTCATAGCTTTATCACCTCATAACAGTTTTATCACTTCATAGCAGTTTTTACCTCATTATAAACCTCAACCGGAGTTTTTCCCTTCCAAATGAGATAACGGATGACGCCGCGTATTTCACACTTGGCGGGAGATTGGATTGACATTTTTCACGAAACGTATTGTCGCGTCGACAGTTCTCAACGTACTGACCTCGAACCGGTCTCGTTGCGGAGGGGAGGAATCAGGTACACGACAGTGTAGCCAACATGTCGAAAACAAAATCCCTCTGGCCGTGAGAGCCTCAGTACACTTACTTACTGGACATGCCTCATACTATAAAAAATGTAATACGAGTTGTCAGCCAACTTAAACATTCCTATCAAAAAAAAAAAGTTCAATTATTTATTAAAGGAAAAGTGAGAAACCAAATTCATTCTGATATGAACGATTGTCTGGAATTATTGCGACGAAAAATCAAAATTGTGCTATCCAATCACGTATGCAAAACCATAGAATTTGTCAATGTAAACAATATTTATGTTTGGCCGTTGTTAATTAAAAACAAGCTAAAAAATTTGAATCCATCCACATTAACCACAACCCTAATTACAAAAAACAACAACAAAAAAGACAAGGACGTCCATTACCTCTTCTTACAACAACATTTTCCGTTTCCTCAAAAAAGTCCCCCACACCACACTAAATTTTACATACCAAACTTTCGTATACTTCCAATCATTTTCTAATTTTTTATATTCATTTTTTCTCTTATAATTACTAATTGATTTGTTTTGATTCTACCACTCTGCATATTTCCAACTTGGAAAAAATTTCCCCTCCCTGTTTTCTTTGCAAGCATACCTTACTCTACAACCATACAATAACCTCCTCAAACATTTAACTCTCCATTCTTCCTTAACAGGTATCATATCTTTCTAATATTGTTTAATTGTTATATGTTTTAATTTTATCATACAATTTTTTTTTTTTTATATCCATATTTTTTGTTTTGTAGTTCCTGAGTAAGGACACCAAAGGTGTCCGAAACATCGAATAAACTTTTTAAAAAATAAAAAGTTTTATCTTTGGCCTCAGCAAACTTTTTAACTTGGTCATAGAAATTATCGTTAACATCGCTTTTCAATAGTAATTTTTAAATGATACGAAATAATTGTATGACACTAATCACTACTACAGCCCTTTCGAGTTAAAAAGAAATATTGATATGCAATATTTTATGTTTTAATTACAAGTACCAAAATTTCTTCTAATTACTATAAATGTATCTGAAATTAATTGCTTTTTTAGAAATGTAATATATATATATATATATAAATATATATAAAAGCATTTAACTTGTGGAAGGTTTTTGTCTTATTTTAACTCTTTTTTTTCTCTCTATCTCTCTTTTTAAGGAAAAAGTCTCTAAAAGAAAAGAAATGTTGAGTCATTGTTAAAAACAAAACAAAAAAAAAATAGTGTTTTAAAAAAGAGGACGAACTGAAGTGTGGTAGGACAAAAGGCACCTTACGAGCGGTCATTGTCTCATTGTGTTCTCGTTCAGAATACTTTAGTCAGGACTGGTAGTATTTTACTGCACTCTCCGCTGTGTCAGTTTGTCCATCCTATATATATATATATTATCTGTTTGTGTGTTTTGTGTATATTGCTTTTTCTACGCAGAAAGTAGAGGTCAACAAGGTCACCGTCTATATGATTTCTTTTTCTATGGAAATCTTATAATTAAAGCAGTATTGGAATATTGAGTATGGCTTCACTGGAAAATGCAGTGTGATCCCAGTCTTGTCGGACTGGAAGGAGAAACGAAAAGGCGGACCTTCTAGCGAAGAGGGCGGTATATGAAGAGCAAATACCTGCTGAAACTATCCTCAGAGCAGATGAAAGGAGAATAGTGTATGCGGTGAGATATAATAACGAGGAACAATATAAAGCACTTGCGAAAATGGCAAAAGTAGCAGCAGTTGATTCAGCCAACTTTGCCCATTGATTTATCCCGCGATATAAGGCTTACTGTTTTCCGTTGCTAATCGACCACTACTCACTCATCTTCAGCACACCTTCACAGAACAGACATGGCCGAAGACGATCAGTGATACCATGCCACAACGACTGAATGGATACTAAAATTTTGATGCCAATGCTGCGTTGCTAGCAAATGTTAGTGATTCTTTTTTATACACGATATTTCAAGTTTACCAGCACCATGCGAGAATGTGTTGGACTGTTGCACGGTACAGTTTGGTTTTATTGGTGGGCGTTGGATTAAAAAAAAAAAGAATAAAGCTTTAAACCATAATTTGATCGTTATGGCATTTTTTTTAAAATTCTGATTTACAAGCATAAGTTTGAGAAAAATATTGATTTTGCATTCCTCAGTCATCTTCTTCCATCTTTTTATTGATGTTTCAGAAGGACTTAACCAATTGAATTGCGATCTGCATGCACTCCTCACTTATGATGGCTGAATGATAAAAACAAAACAAACATAGCTTTCATTAAAATATTGGTGTTGTTGGAATACCTAAATTCTAAGAAAAAAATCTGGTGTGAAACACTCACACAACTTTCTCTTACTCCAGTAATCAAAATTATAATTGACAAATTTTATAGTTAGTGTACCAAATTTAATGAAATTCGTCGAAAAGTGAAAACACTGTCCAGTAAAACTGTCCGGTTTACTAATTTCCTTGAAACTCGGAATTTGGGTCATATATTAATTTCTAGTTATTTCAATTTGGATGACAGAATTGTATAATCAACTGTGATAGCATTTTAAAGAAAAACATAACCCCCCTCCCCCAAAAGTCCCCTTAAATGAATTTATCAGGGGAAAAGTTTCAAATAAAAGTTGTAGCTCTTTATATGTATAGTTAACAACGCTGGTTTAAAGAAAATCGTTGGAGCCATTTTCGAGAAAATACCAGAAAACTGAAAATTATATTTCAGTAAAAACGCACTTCCGGTTATCTATTTTTTTTCAAACTCGGAATTTCAACAACATATTTAATTCTAATTAACATTATTTAGATGACAGAATTGTCTAATATACTGAAACAGCAGTTAAGATGAAAACCTAACCCCACCCCTCCCCCAGAAGTGCCCTTAAATGAATTTTCCTGGAGAAATGTTTCAAATAAAAGTTGTAGCTCTTTGTATGTGTAGTTGATATAGCAAGTTTAAAGAAAATCTTCGGAGCCATTTTTGAGAAAATGCGGAAAACGTTAAAAAAAAACAACTAGTAAAGTGGTACTTCCGGTTGAGGGAATATTGACACATAACGCACCGTCAGATCCCATGGTGACCTAAACGTAATATCAAGGTTTGAACTTTTCTACATTTTTCGTTTTTAGATAGCTGTACATACCACACACACACACACAGGACAACACACACACACAGACCATTCGCTAAAAACCACTTTTTTGGACTCAGGGGACCTCAAAACGGATATTTCCGGTGAAAACTCGATATCGAAAATTTGACACGATTACAATACTTCCTCTTACTAGGAGTAAGAGAAAGTAAAAATTGTCTATTTTAAAACAATTATTCTACATAACTAGCCACTCCACCTTATACTCGCCATTTTCTTCTTAAGACTCCTGTGGGTCTGTTTAAACCGATTAAACCAGAGGCCTAAATAACAAACAGAGCAAGAGAGGGAATAAACCTAATCTAGGAATACTGATTGTGGCCATAGCATCAACTTCAGAATTATTTTCAAAGTACTACACTGAACGGAAATCATGATATATTGTATGGAGAGTTCAATAAATTTAAATAGAACCTCAATGCAGTGCGTCCTAAAGATAGGCGACATTCATTTGTACGTGAATAACAAAATACATATTATAGTAAGCGTATATACTTGTTACTCAACAAATAGATTTAAGTAGTTAGGTTAGAGAACGATTTTATGAGAGGCTTGGCCGAGGATAACTTATTTGTACCGTGTGTTTTTAAAGAATTAGACCTTTGAACTCATAACAGGCTGATATATTCGTGATAATTCTTTCAGATGATTTAAAAGACTTCTTGTTTTACACACTCTTTTAAGACTAAATGCTTCAAGGCACATTTTACACTGTAATTCAGACTCGGATTTTTACGATGTTTAAATTTGTAAACTTGTTGAGGCGCCGGTGGGAGTTTGTTTATACGTGTTGTAAATGATCCGTGGGCCCGCCAGATACACACCAAAGCATATTATCAGCGGCGTATTACTGTGTTAGCGATAAATATTTCTTTGTCCGACGGCCACAACGTGATGGTTATTACTTTCTCTTACTCCTAGTAAGAGAAAGTATTGTAATCATGTCAAATTTTCGATAAGGAGTTTTCACCGGAAATATCCGTTTTGAGGTCCCCTGAGTCCAAAAAAGTGTTAGCAAATGGTTTTTGTGTGTGTGTGTGTGTGTTTTTGTATGTATGTATGCATAGCTCAAAAACGAAAAACCGTAGAATGTTCAAACTTGATATTCCGTTTAGGTATCACCATAGGAACTGACAGTACGTAATACGCCAAATTCCTCAACCGGAAGTACCACTTTAGTAGTTTTTTTTTTTTTACCTTTTTGCAATTTTCTCGAAAATGGCTCCAACGATTTCCTTGAAACTTGTTACATCAACTATATTTGCAAAGAGCTACAACTTTTATTTGCAACTTTTTTATGGAAAAATGCATTTAAGCGCAGTTATGGGGGGGGGATGGAGTTACGGTTTCCTCTAAAGTGCTATTTCAGTTTATTAGACAATTCTGGCATCTAAATAATGTTAATTAGAATTAGAAAAAAATGTAGAAATTCCGAGTTTGAAAAAAATCTGATGACCAGAAGTGCGTTTACTTTACCACTCTACTAAATGATTTTTTTCACATTTTTGCGATTTTCTCAAACATGGCTCTAACAATTTTCTTGAAACATCGTATATAAACTATGCATACAAAGATTGCTTTGCGTAAACTATTTCTCTGGGAAAATTCATTAAAGGGCACTTTTAAGGGAGGGAGGGGCTATGTTTTTCTTTAAAGTGCTATCCTAGTTGATTATACAATTCTATCATCCAAGAAAATTAATTAACCGGAAGTGCGTTTTTACTGAACAGTTTTTCATTTTTCGACGAATTTCATTAAATTTGGTACACTGGCTATAAAATGTGTAAATTATAATTTTGAGAACTGGAGTAAGAGAAAGTTGTGTGAGTGTTTCACACCAGATTTTTTTTTTTTTTGGTTGGGTATCCGTCTTTAATTAATAATTAAGAACAACTAAGATTCCATTATATTTTAGGATTGAAGAATATTTGCTTTGAAGAAGAAAAACTTAAAAGATTTGTAGTTAAGTGGAAGCTGTTGAAGACTTCACGCCACATTTTTACATTGTCTTACTGCAGTAAGAGCAAGTATTGCGAACTTCTCAAATATTCGACATTGAATTTCCAGTAAAATGCGTGGTTCCAGGACTTCTGAATAAGAAAAAAAAAATGTTTTTAGCGCGTCTGTGGGTTTATGGGTGAACCAATATTTCACATATGTAAAATCGCAGAAAGTTCAAACTTGATTCTTTGAATCACGTCTGACATGATGATTTCCGGTCATAATCCACCAATCGGCTTTACTGAATTTTTTTTTTTTTTTAATTTTTTATAATTTTCTCAAAAATAAGTGCCGAAATTTTCTTTAAATACGTATATGCATATTATAAATATACTTCTCACTTTTATATGAACTTTTACCCAGGAAAATTGATTTTTGGAGGGTTTGGGGGGGGGGATCGGTAACTTGTAAGCTTTTCTCTTTGAAGCGCACCATTTCAATAAATTGTAACATTAATAGTTTGGCTAGAATTTCACAAATGAAGCAAAATTGTGTAACTGAAAGTTTCACTTTACAAAATGGGTTTGTGAATTTTCTTTTTACTTTCTCTTACTTACTAGTAAGAGGGAAGTATTGTAATCGTGTCAAATTTTCGATTTCTACTTTTCACCGGAAATATCCTCTAACAATAACAGAGGTCCCCTGAGTACAAAAAAAGTGGTTTTTACCAAATGGTCTGTCTGTGTGTATGCATGTGAACATCATAGCTCAAAATCGAAAAATCTTAGAAAGTTTTTCAAACTTGATATTCCGTTTAGTTATCACCATGGGATTCGACAGTGGGTCATCTGTCAAAATTAAAGTACCACTTTACAAGTTTTTTTTTTTTTTACTTTTTTACGAGTTTTTCAAAAATGGCTCCAACGATTTTTCTTCAAAAACTTGTGTTATATCAACTACACATACAAAGAGCTACAACTTTTATTTTTGAAACATTCTCCGGCAAAAATTCATTTAAGGGCACTTCCGCGGGAGAGGTGGGGGTTAGGTTTTCATCTAAAGTGCTATTTCAGTTTATTAGACAATTCTATCATCTAAATAATGTTAATTAGAATTAAATATATTATTGAAATTTCGAGTTTAAAAAAGATCGGATGACCGGAAGTGCGTTTACTTTACTAAATGATCTTTTTTTTTTCACTTTTTCGCAATTTTCTCAAAAATGGCTCCACCGATTTTCTTGAAACATCCAATATAAACTAAACATACAAAGATCTACAACTTTTATTTAAAACATTACTCTGGGAAAATTCGTTTAAGGGCACTTTTAGGGGAGCGCTGGGGGTTATGTTTTCTCTATGATGCATAGTTGATTATACAATTCTATCATCCAATGAAAATTAATTAGAAATAAATAGATGGCCAAAATTCCGTGTTTCAAGGAAATTAGTAAACCGGAAGTGCTTTTTTACTGAATAGTTTTTCAATTTTCGACGAATTTCATTAAATTTGGTACACAAACTATAAAATTTGTCAATTATAATTTTGGATAACGGGAGTAAGAGAAAGTTGTGTGAGTGTTTCACACCAGATTTTTTTTTTTTAATATTCTCGACAAGGTATAAACAGATTGCAGAAGGTTTTTTTGGGGGAGTTAGGCTTAAAACCATCGTTCAAGCTCAGGTTATTGTTTCAGAGAGCTCTTTTATACGTTACATTCAGCTGAACAATTATAATCACATCAGTATTTGATTATAATTGGTGTGAGATTTATACACAGTTTTTTTTAATCAGTATTCAAACATTTTGTTTAGCAATTTATCTCTCTTTTTATCATTCAAGTTTTACATCACGTGGGATTTGGAAAAAACAATAGATTTTAATATTTCTCATTAATGTTTGTTTTTTAAAACAAAACCTGTCCAAAAAAAAAAAAAGGATAAGTCTTTAATTATAATATAAGCGGAAACATAAATACACATTACAAAGTGGCTAGTCCTGTGAAAAACATGATATTTTTGGAGATAAAGAAGTTTAATTAATATTATGAAATTGCCTATATTTTATTATTTAAAATTCGCGTGGAAAGTGCCTACTTACATTACTAATAGATTTAGTTAGTAATTTATTTCTAAATATTATCAATGCAATGTATATAGCAGGCAGTTAATAAGAAGGTAGTTTATAATAGCGAAGTAGGCCACTAGGGGTGCTGTGAGTGTCAGGCTCTTGCGTTACTCTCTTCCTACTTCCTACTTAGTGCCGCCAATTTTATCCTACTCCGCCTCTTGCTCGTCATCATCAACAACGCAGACTATGTCTACCCACTTTACCATTCTATATCCATGGTTGCAAGAGAAAGTCGCTTACTACAGAGAAAGTTACTATCACACGCTTCCATATATAATTGCGGTAAATCGCTCCTTATTTCACTTTACTAACAAAAGCCCCTTTTCTAACTTCTAACTTTTAATGGATTTCGTCATTCATATCTTCCATTCTATTTTCTACTTTTAACTAAAGAAAAGTCTTTAAAGAAGTCAGTTTTCAATTTTCAAACATTATTCTGTTTTTGTCCATTAAAATAAAATAAGAAACTTTTTCTGTTTAATAGATTGTAGTATTATTTATTGTTGAGATGTTGTTTGGAAAGTTTACTATCCATTGTTGATAAGTTCTCTTTTATACCTGGACTTAATTCAATTTAATTATGGACTTAGTATGGATTTTATAATTGGTCTTTTATATAATTCAAAATTTTATTGTAATTCTTTTTCTCCCTTTATAATACACATTTAATTTTTCGGCACCATACAGAATGTTTTAATTCAAGTTATAGTCTTCTCTGATTTAAATTAAAACTTCTCTGGATTGTTATTTCCTTATGAGAGGTCTAACAGCTCAAATAACAGCTGATTTAAATCAAAGAATGAATGTGTTAATGTAAACAGCAAAGGTTACACGATGCAGCTGGTAGCAAACACTTTTCTGATATAGTAAATCATCTGGTTCAACTTGATTACGATAATATGCCATTTCCATTGACAACTCATTAACAAAACTCGATGAAAGAAATTAATTTTTAAAGCTAATGGTAGGTTGAGATGAAAAAAATGGATCGTTCATGACCTGAGGGACTTACTTCAAAAAACACAAACCATTTCTAAAAGCGGACTATACTCGACCAAGGTTAATCTCGTCATTTTGATTAAATTGTGTGTGCTGATTCTGGCAACAGAATGATCATTCCAAATTGACAAATTGTATTCAGCACTTCACGGAAGCGTCCTAATAAAGTGTGGATTGCAACAATGTCGTGTTCCAATTACGTCAGGGTTTGATTTTATTTCTGCAGATTTAGCAAAAATGATTAAAGCTGGGCTGGGATGACCTCATCCGTTTTCCATATTCATCAAACCTTGTTCTTTCAGATTTCCATTTTTCGTACCGTTGAAAATTCCTTGAATAAACAATAAAGTATTGGTCACTTGGAGCAGTTTTTCAGTTTTTTTTTAAAGTCAGAACTCTCGTTAAATAGACCTTACTAGGAGTAAGGGAAAATATAAAACTGCAAGGAGCAGTATAAGTGTTTTACATCAGATTGTATTTAAAATTAAAGTCCTCATGCGTTGGCCTAGTGGCTAGCGCCCTCGCCTTTCGTGCGAGAATTCAGGGTTCGATTCCCGTGAGTGCAAAGTCGGTGTTGACGCAGCATCGTGATAAAAAGTGGGAAGCTACAGGTAGTAGCGCCCTAGCTAGCGAAGGCAAGGAACTAAACGGCGTGGGAACTGCGGCGTACTTACTACACGCCTCCCTATTCAAATCGCCGTCTGGCAAGTATTGGCTCTGCATGGGCTGTTGCGCCCTAGGGTTAGGGTTTATCTTTAAACAGGGGGAACAAAAAATGTTGCCTGAAAATTGACTTACTGTGTAATAATAAAACGGCTTCATTATACATTATTTGATATATGATATTTTATTTTATTGCCAGAAAAAAGTTACATCCTTATTGGCAAGGTCAAGTTACAATATAATTTGAATTCACAAAATTGTCAAGACAAAAACTTAATTTTAAAATATTCATGTGTCTCATACTACGGGTGAGCTAATAACAGTTTTTTAACATTAGTTTTGAAACACTTCAAAGTATTATTTTTTGATGAGAGATGGACAAACTATGGAAGCTGGTACGATCTTTTGTCAACCTGTTTCTATTCTGGACAAGATTATTGCGTTTCCTGGTGAAATGATCATGAACTTGCGAAAAACATAGAAATTAGTCTTCATTGCACTTTACGTAGACGAAGCATTGAAAAATCAAGATGGCTGGTAATGTCATTATGTTCAATTTCTTAAACAAAGAACAAGATACTTTCGAGTCT
>JAAEAF010009625.1:0-30833 GCA_011037195.1 Triatoma infestans
AAAACGTCACTGTGTTGTTGTGTCCGCTATGGTAGGTTAGTCTGCGATGTTATCCATCTTACCAAGCTTATTTTGATTGCTTCTAAACGGGCTACGTTTTCTCATCCAACGTCAGAGAGTATAGCTGTCAAGTTTGTGAAAAAGGACTTCCTTCATCTTTATATTTCTATCACGCACCACACTGGTTGAAATTATGGAGGGGGATTTGGATGGGTGTTTTGAAAAGTAATTAAATTAACATCTGTGGTCATCGACTGGTTTCATACGTTCGCCTGCCACCAAGATGATTTTGTTAAAACAGTGTGATAACATAGACTTGCACAGAGCAAATTCAGTTGATACACTAGTTTTAAAAAAGTGTTTTTGTTGGGGACCTAACTAGTTTAATTTTTTAACCCCCATAATTTTGTTATTTCATTATTGTTCTTTGAGTGTAGAACAAAGCGAAAGAACATTGTTTCAGCCGTGGACTACTGTAGAATCATAATTAGTGATAAGAAATGATAAATTAATAAAGCACATAATGCAGGCTATCACGGAAAATATCTCTGATGCTTTCCAGTTCTGCGGAACCAACCACAACAAATAATAAAATTAATTTTTTTAGCTTATGGTTTAAGTAGTAATGGTGTAGGTGTACAATGTTCTGGTCTTGTCATGGTATTTTTAAATACGACGGGATGGGTAGCTAGGAAGTTGAAGGGTCTTAAATTATATAAGTAAAAGTATAAAGTACCCGGGATCCGGCGTGAACAATATTGAGCCTGTTTCCATAAAATTCCTCAGAATGCACATAAATTGTAAAACGACTTGGAGGAATTCATTGCGGGAAACTTTTATTGCAAACCTGAGCTGCTCGTTTATAATTTCGACCAAATAATCGATGAAAATTTCAATCGAACATATGCGACTTTTTTTTGAGGGGGAGAATACTTGCCGCGCCATATTGAAAAAATCAAAACAGAGACGTGCTAATTTATTTCATTCAATACTTTTGTTTATAAACAAGTTAATTGCTTACTTGATAAGTTAAAAACAGAATGTGTTCAAAGTTCAAACAAAAATTAAAAAACAAACAAATAAAAATTGAAAAACAAATGGTGAAGGGGAAAAAGCAATTTTACAAGAAAGCAAAACCGCCAATACGAATTTATTCCTACTTAAAAAAAAAATCATATCTCTGGAACTGCTGGTCAGGTTTTGATGTTCTGGGGTTCATTTTTCATGACAAAAAATCTACTATAGAGGAAATATTAAAAGGTTTAGGTTTACATTTGAAATAATAAAGTTAACATCGATTCTGAGAATCTGTACAAAGAAATAAGGAGGGAGGTTACCGTTTACAATTACTTTCCATATTGAAAAAGACAGAAGATAAATAGGGGTAGGTAAATTAGTTAGGTCACCTTGTTTAAATATTAATTACAATGAAATGTGATGCCAAAATTCCGAATTTGAAGAAAATTGTTTCGACGAACGTATAACTTTACTGAACAGCAGTGGCGGCTCGTGACTTGGATATGTGGGGGTTCAACTTTTTTTTTTTAAATACTTACATTACCTATCATAATTAGTAGCTTGGCTAGTTAAAAATCACGAAGTAAGCCAGGAGCCAGGTAAAAACTTGCATCCCTCTCCTACAATTAAATATGTTAAATTAAGAATAAATCTATTAGCTCAGTGGATAGTGCATTGGACTCCCACGCGGAGGACTCGGGTTCGAGTCCAGCTGTGCTGCCCTTAGGTTTTTCTTCCTAGGAGCTCTTACAGCACACTGTCCGGTGATGGGCAGTGTTGTCTGTAACGAGAGAACACCATCCGGAGGCCGGCAGTGCACTGAGAAGGCTCAAGCGGCAGTGACCATTACTCAGTTCTCAAAATTATAATTGACACATTTTATAGGTTGGGTACCAAATTTAATGAAATTCTTCGAAAACTGAAAAAAATGTTCAGTAAAAGCGCACTTCCGGTTTACTATTTTCTTGAAACTCAGAATTTTGGCCATCTATTTATTTCTAATTAATTTTGTTTGGATGATAGAATTGTATAATCAAATATGAGAGCACTTTAGAGAATAATATAACCCCATCCCTCTCCTAAAAGTGCCCTTAAATGAATTTTACCAGACAAATGTTTCAAATAAAAGTTATAGATCTTTGTATGTTTAGTTTATGTAAGAAAATTCAAGAAAATTATCGGAGCAATTTTTGAGAAAATGGCGAAAAAGTGAAAAAATCATTTAGTAAAGTGGTAAAGTAAACGCACTTCCGGTTATGCGATTTTTTTCAAACAACATATTATATTCTTATTAATATTATTTAGATGACAGAATTGTATAGCGAACCGAAATAGAACTTTAGATTGAAACCTAACCCAACCCCTCCTTCAAAACTGCCTTTAAATGAATTTTTCCGGAGAAATGTTTCAAATAGAAGTTGTAGATCTTTGTATGTATAGTTCATATACCAAATTTCAAGAAAATCGTCGGAGCCATTTTTGAGAAAATTGCAAAAAAGTAAAAAATCAACTAGTAAAGTGGTAATTCCGGTTGAGGAATTTCGACAGATAACGTAGGGTCAGATCTCATGGTGATACCTAAACGGAATATTAAGTTTCAACTTTCTACGGTTTTTCGTTTTTGAGCTATGGTGTTCATATACATATACACACACCCGTGCACGCACATAGGCGCGCACACACACACACGCACACAGAGAACATTTGCTAAAAACTGTTTTAACTCCGGGTAAGATCGGGTAAGTTCGTTCGTAGATCGTAAGTAATGTTCATCGCGCTTGTAACCCCTACTCTTTTTGAAAAAAGTTAATAAAAACACACTTTTCTATACTAACACAAAGAAATTTTTTATATATACATATATATACTAAATTCTCCAGCGCGACTCCCAACTGTGAACCCCCTGCTTCCTACTTTTTTATACATCTCCTGATACACATGCAGTTCACTAAGTGTACAATTCATTGTACGAACATATTAAAGGAGCTCCTATACTGATATACGTTCCTATTCTTTTATGTCTGACTCTCCGATTGTACTACTGATCTTTTTCATTAATACTTTATAGATTACACAATTTTTGTACAATTTATACTTATAGTATATACAATTTTTGGTGTGACTTATGTTCCTAACTAATATAAAAATGAAAATCTTTTTTTGAAATTGAAATATGAAAGAAAATAAAAATCAAATAAGAAAATTTTGCTACTTTTTTATTTAATTTTTTACTTTTTTTCTTCAAATAGTTGGGGGTTCAGTCGCACAATCGCGAATACCAGTAGCCGCCACTGCTGAACAGTATTTTCAATTCGACTTTCTCCATGAAGACTCCAACGAGTTTCATTAAACTTGGTATACTAACCATACATATACAAAGACTTATCACGTTTGTTTAATATAGTTTTTGGAATAAATTCAGTTAACAGTTTTTTTGGTGGAAGGTGGAAAGTGCCTCCTCTAAAGTGCCATTTCAATTTATTATACGACTCTATTATCTATATAATGGGAAAATATTAAAAAAATACCATTTTTATGACAGAAAAAGTCCTATCTATATATTTTAAAAACCATCCACATATCTCTGATGTTTATAAACATGATATTATATTAATCTTTCGACTCAGTAGAGTGTTTCAATCTATATTATATCCGCTTCAAAATAGTCAGTTTAAATATGAGCTTTAAAAGCCATGACTGTGTCTTACGATTTATATTAGTAAATTTAACATCCTATTAGAAAAAAAATAGCTGCTAAAACAGGCGTTATTTTTAAAAATTTATTAGATTAGACCTTAGAAATAATGAGAGGTTCAGGGCGGCCATTATGTGACATTGATTAGATATTACGTGAAGCTTCGAGTCAAATCTAATCACAAGTACTCGTACACTTGCTGCAAAAACTGGCAGTGCCTAAAGATACCGTTAGCTGTAAATCTCAATTCAGTGAGAAAGGTAAAAAAGGGTACGTAGTAGGTTACTGCTGCATGAACTCATAACTCAACAGGCTGCCAGGAAAATGGATACTTTAACAACTTCTCTTAAAAAAAAAAATCTATCTGACATGCGCATAAACAAAAATTATAGTGACATGTAACGGAGAAGTGGATTTATTGGCAAACTCCTGAGACAGACGGACAAATGGTTGATTCGCGGTCAAACATCAAGCAAAGAGCAAGTTGGTGCAACTTGGACACTTTGAGAAAAAGTCAATTTCGTGCGTTTTCCGGAACTATTATCTTCAAAAAATTCATTTCCAATAGACTTTCCATTAAATTCAGAACTTTAATGAACAAATAAATTTAAAAAATCGCCCATTATTATCCCAGTTTCAGGCGTAAACAAGTTTTGTTCCAGCAAGGTAATATTCGGCCATACACTCACCTATCAGACTAAAAAAAAAAAAGCGAAGAGCTGGACGATGGGATAGAGACAAATGATGTTGTATTGGCCCAGGCGGTCTAATTTCAATTTTGCATGTAATTATATATACATATGTGCCACAGATATTAATTACATATAATATAAAATTGTGGTGACATATTAAATACTTTTTAGTATTACATAGAGAGGGAAGGGATTAGGTAAGTGGTTAGCGTATTGGACTCCCACGCGGAGGTCCCGGGTTCGAGTCCAGTGCTACCCTTAAATTTTTCTTCCTAGGAACCTCTACAGCTCACTGTTCGGTGATGGACATTGTTGTCTGTAACGAGCGCACACTGTACGGAGGCCGGCAGTCCATTAGAAATCTCCGGGAGCTAATGACCATAGATGTTGAGTGCCTTAAATTAAAAAAAAAAATGTATATTACTTAGATTATAGTATCGTACAATGTATGAATATCAATTACCTAAGGAGGTAGGTACCAATGGCAAGTTCTTATCAATAAAAATTCCTTTTAGATATTTCAATCAAACAATTAGGTCCTTGATTAATGAAAGATGGCAAAAGCAATATAATGATAATAATAACAAAGGCATATTTTACAAAATGATATTCACTAAATTAAACAGACGATTTTGGTTAGATTAAGTTCCATTCAATAAATTATTAATAACATCCGTGTACAGAATTCAAACTATCATGTTATATGTGGGGCTAATTTAAATAAGATTGTGGAGTTTGGGAGAATCTGAAACATATGGTTATGATCTGCACTCAACATAGAGAATAGTTGTTTAACGTCATTAGCAAATATGAAATGTACCCCTTTATAATGATAGGTTTGTTCGTGCAGCAGTCCCAAACCGTCAGGAGCATGCGCACAGAGATTATGCTGTTCCTCAAACTCAAACGTTTCCAACGCTGAGTATTGCGTTCTTGCTGTTTTTGAAACCAATCATAGCAATCAGAGCTCAAAGCGCCAACCATTTCAAACTGCCAGTCCGACGCATGCGCAAAGCAGTTTTAACGCATTAAATTTCTGCTACTGTCTGGGCCTTTATTCCTTGGACTTAACCTGTGTTTGTGGATATAACCACTTAGAACAATTTGCTGATCTATGCTATCACAGACAGTCCTTTAAAAGTATGCGAATTGAGATCTCTTACATTTATTTGCCGTACTCAATATCTAGTAATTTATTTGCTATAACCTAACCATTTATAACTAATTTCTTGCAGATGTGTGAGCTAATTTATTTCAGATTTAGAGCTAATAACTAATTAATAATTTAAAAATTAAATAAATAATTATTTTATACTGAACGCTTGATAATTACCACGGACGGTATAATACTGATCACAAAGCATTGTTGCAGGTTAAGTTTCCTACAGTTTCAAACTAGGCATGGTGGAGCATGCGCAGTGAAACCAGTTTGCAAACCGTCAGGAATTATCACAAACTCGCTACACGAACAAACCCAAATAAATTTTATCAACTATAAATGTAGAGGTTATGGAAAAATTAGCAAAAATTTAAATATTAAATATAAAATTATTTTTATCTAAATAATTTTATTTTTGTCTAAATATTGTTAATAACTTGTAACTGGTGTAACATTTGCGTGCAAGCTAGAGCAAAAAAAAATTAACACAAAATCAAAATACGAATATGGCACTTTAGAGGAAAGCCACAAAGCCTAACAGTCATCCAACCTTTAATACATCCCTAAAATGAATTTTAATTTCTTATGATCTGTCCATCTTGTGATCCACTGATCTTGTACACGATTAATAAAAAAGAACGCTCTTCCAAGTCGATGATAATAATTTGTAGAAGACTTCTTATAAATGTATTTTTTCTTAAATTAAAATTAAAATACGTTTTACAAAAATTAAACACTTCTCAAAAACAAAAAATATACATACTTATAAATACTAACGTAATAATTTTTTTTTTTTTTAAATTTGAATTCATGCTATTGTACTTCTTGCTGGCTCATTTATTTTTTCAAATCACTTGTCAAAAATAAATATTAATATTTACAAAATTTTAGTAAAAGTTTAAACTTTTTAATGCCCTTAATATTTAAATCAACTATAAAAATATTTATTATGCATCTTATTATAAAACGTTGTTTGTATTACGCGCTACTATTAGTACAAAATATTAATTTTATAAACCTATTTTTATTGTAGCCTTTTTTTTTAGATTACAGTTATTATCAACTATTTTGCCAAGCTCGGAAGTTTTTAACCACATACTATTGACAACTTCAACTTCAGACGTTAACATAATTACGAATATCCGTTAGCCGACGATAGCTTATCATATATTTCTTTTCAATAATACATTATTATTTGTTGTTACTACTTACCTCATATATTTTCAACATTACTAAATTATATATTCTTTATCCATTTTTTTATATATCTTAATTCAGAAGTAAGTTGAAAGTTATTATTTGTATTTTAACTTTAAAACATATGTTATTTACATATGTTTATGATTCGATCATATTTCGTGTAAATTAATAAATAGATAATTAGTAGCATCCTATCTAATTTAGTAGCATTTTATTTTCTTTTGCTATTATAAAAAGGAAGTACTGCGATCATGACATCATTTTCTTAATGGAATTATCATCGGAAATATATATATTTTGAGGTCCTCTGAGTACGAAAAAAATGTAGTATAAAATACATTCATACGATTTTGTTTCACTACTGATAATATAATTTTTTTTTCCACTCCCAAAAACCAAGTGGCAGTTCCCAACCTCGCGCTCATACATGTCCATAAAGATACGATATATATATTCAACAAATAAACATCGCGAAACTGATTGATCACGGGGACAGATCAATAAAGATTGTACAGCACGTCCTATACATTACTTTAAATTCCCTGTACTTAATATTTTGAAAAGTATTAGTTCAACATATATGTATATAATGTCTATTCCCATTCATTCATTCAGTCCGCCTATCTAAACGACACTAAACTAACCTCCTTGAATGGAGAAAATGTCGAGGACTGAACCTCCTAACCGTTATACCTACAAAACTAACTTAACCCCACCACATCCCTCTAGAAGTACCCTTAAATGAATTTTTCCAGAGAAATGTGTTTAGTAAAAATTGTAGCTCTTTGTATGTGTAGTTGAAGTGGGCCACCGTTTTCCAGGCTGAGGTATATGAAATTCTTTGCTGTATTTTGGATGAGAGGGTGCGTAACACTAATTTAAAAGGTGTTTGTATCCGCTCGGACAGCCAAGCTGCGTTGAAGGCGCTTAATTCATGTGTCTTCACTTCCAGATTGGTGTTGGAATGTTCTAAAAGACTGGAAGATCTTTCTTCATTAAAGGATGTGCTTCTGGTCTGGGTTCCAGGTCATATGGGAATCTTTGGGAATGAGGAGGTGGATAGGTTTGCCAAATTAGGTGCCTCTCTCCTTTCATTGGTCCAGAGCCTGCTGTTGGTGTGTCTTCTGGCACATGTTTGTCGGGCTTTCAGACGTGGATGACCTTACAGCACTCATCCTTATGGATGAGGCAGTGGGTTGTCGGCAGTCTAAAATGCTCATTGGGGGCCCGGACGGAGCTTTGAGTAGCGGGGTCCGATGTCTTTCACGGACCTCCCTCAGGCATCTGGTTGGATTCCTCACTGGGCATTGTGGTTTAAGGAGACATCTCTATATAATGGGACTCGTGCCTGACCCCTTTTGTAGAGTTTGTGAGACTGAGGAGGAAACACCCATGCATCTGATGACGAATTGTTTGGGTTGTGAGGAGATAGGTTTAGGACCTTCGGCCGGAGTAGGATATCGGTAGAGGATCTTAAGCTGTGTCCTTTTAAGGTTTTGGTCCGATTTGTTCGGTCTGTGGTGAAACTTAGATGGTTAAAACCTGGGCCTGGATTTTCATTCTAGTCCCAGTGGTTGTTATTCTTTAGGGGTAGCTATATGGGCCCTGAGAGGCTTTGGATAGCGTAGGGTTTTGACCTCCCCTTCTGCGAATAATAATAATGTGTAGTTGAAATACTAAGTTTCTAGAAAATTGGAGTTATTTTTGAGAAAATTGCACACAAAAAAAAAAATTCAGTAAAGTAGTACTTCCGGTTGAGGAATTTTGACAGATAACTTAATGTCGGAACCCATGGTGATACCTAAACGGAATATCAAGTTTGCACTTTCTGCATTTTTTCGTTTTTTGAGCTTTCCAGTTCACATACATTAAACTTAATGAACTTGCAATACACATACTTACAAATAATTATCACATTTATTTGAATAATTTTTTGTTATTGTTATCTTACTGCTAAGAGAGAAAGTATTGCTAGCGTGTTGAATTTTCTAAATTAATTGATATTTACGAAGATGGGAGTCGGAATGCATTGACTATATTAGATAGAATTCCATATAAAACGATTCGCATTTATCAGGAAACTATGAAATCCATTCCTACTTACATTCTTTTAATGGAAGCAAAAGTAATGCCATTACGATTAAGACGGGGAATTATTAGTGGGATGATTTTTCAGTAAGATATTAATCAGTTCACCTTACTGAGAATTTCAAGGCTTGTAGAACTGGTTGTCTTTACATGGATACTGGTAGAAAAGAAGAACGCCAATAATGTGTGAAATGTTTTGATTTACGGCTGATTTTTATACACCAGGTTTAGATGTATTACACGCGATTCCGCAGCAATGACTGCACTTTGCGCACTGTGTTAGATCCACAAACAAAGACTTTCTTAGAATATAGGCTACCTAATATTGCGTCTGTATATACTGCGGAAGTAGTAGGTATCTGGAAAGCGTTCTTCAGGGCAGGTTCTTCAATCTTGTGAGACAAAAAAAAATGCACTTCAAAGAATAAAACAACCGGGTGATGCAACGGACCTTATTATTATAGAAATAGCAATTGGCCTGGAGAATGCAGAGGGCAGAATACAACTGTGCATGCTTAAAAGGACAAGCTAGGAATCGTCGATAATGTAAAAGTCGACTTTCTAGCAAAAATACACTTCTATTGTTAGATAATGTTTTGAAATGTTATTGTTTAAATGTATGGCAAGAGTTGTAGGTGATGTTAAACGTGACAAAGTAAAGAAAGGTAGATATTACGGCTGACATACAGCCCTAAAATTCCCAATAAGCCATGGCTTTTGATACTTAAGGGAGAAAAGCAGTTTTATACAACAATAATGAGACTTAGGTTTAACGCCACATCCGCACGAAACCGTATCTATATAAAATACAGATCACAAACAATCCTAAATTTGAATGCAATGTCGTAGAAGACGGTAGTAACATTATTCATTTACTATTTGCTTGCAGCAAATATGACTCAAAACGTGAAAAGTTTTTAAGTAAACTGTCCGTCCGTATATGTAAGATATTCCCCAAATAGCGGTAAAAAAAATATTAACCACAATGAATCCAGAAACGCTGCAATGTATATAAAATTTCGTTAAAGGTAATAGAATAAAAGTATAGGATACTGAATCTAACCTATAGCACAGATCTTTATGACTTTAACACACACACACTTCTAAGCACATAGTTAGAGTTAACTGATGGTTTATTTAGTGGACTTTAAAGTAGGAACAGACACGAGTTGATATTGTTACCAATTATATATAACTGAAATTAAATCCTTTTAATTTTCTAATTGGGTTAGTAAAGAAAATAAATAGTACAATGAAATATTTACAATACAGAAAGAATAAATGACGTGTAATAAGCTGGGCAGTTGTTTTGATCCACCAGATGACGAATCAAGCGTGAATCCGTCGAATAGAAGGAAAACGCTGAGTGGTGATGTATATAAAACTTGGGAAAATGATGGCCTTATCACTTGGAGGTAAGGATAGAGAATTCAGAAATCTTCGTCAAGATCGTTTGCTGTAGACCTCTATAGAAATTTGTGGCCACAAAAATTGACGCTAATCTAGCTAAAGCTTCTAGACGTAGAAAGGGCACAGTAGCCGATATGTAGGTGCATTGTTGGGGAGGCCAGAGCTGATTCGCTGTCGACTCCTCACCTGATGATTTATGTGTTATGGCGGAAGTCGTATCCCTGGGAAGACAGGCGTTGTCGCTAACTCATGAAAGTTGACGTATTTAAATAAATAAACAAAAAAAAAAAATACAAAACAAACTCAACTTTAAAAATAAAATAACTTTTCGAACATATTCATAAACACTAACAAAGTTACATAATTCATAAAATTTCTCACATTAACCAACTTCAGGCCTTATATTTCAGGAAGAAATCGGTAGAAGCAACAAAGACATTCTGTAACAAATATAAAAAAGAGCCTCCGGCACTCAAGTGTCTCTTATCTCGGAAGAACAGAGAAAAAAGAAGTGGTAGAGGCTACAGAGCTATTTATTGCAATATATAGTAGTGCGTGAACTTTGTCAAAATGGGGCAGGTTATTTTTTTCCACCCATATATGATAGTTACAAGCATGTAGAAGCCAATAGTATTCTTAAATGTCAATATGTTGGTTTTTTCCAGCCCTCAATAAAAAACTAAAAATGGTTAATGTATTCACAAAACTACAAACAAATAAATAAATAAATAAGTTTTCACTAGATACATGTTTTGAGGTTCCCTAAATACGAAAAGTGTTTTTTTTAGAAATTTATTGATGAGTATATATTATAATAAATGGTTGAGGGAAGGGAATAGCTAAGTGGTTAGCGTACTGGACTCCCACGCGGAGGACCCGGGTTCGAGTCCAGCTGTGCTCCTTAGATTTTTTTTCTTTCTAGAGCCTCTACAGCTCCCTGTCCGGTGATAGACAGTGTTGTCTGTAACGAGGGAACACTGTCCGGAGGCCGGCACTGCACTGAGAAGGTTCCAAGCGCCTTACCTAAATGACCGTAGATGTTGACGTGCCTTAAATTAAAAAAAAATAAATAAAATAAAAAATAAATGGTTATAACTTATAAACTAACGCAATAGTTAAATACAATAGTTCAATAATATTTTTTTTATCTCTGAAATGCTTTTTCTTAGCAAACAATTATAGATACAAAAATAAAAACTTCCTTTGGGTAATTCCAAGTATAGCAGACCGGAACTTTAAAAAAATATGTATAAATAATTCATGAATTCATGACGAGAATCGCTTATTATGGTTCGCTATTTGTTACGTTTATAGAATAAAGTTATGAATGCCTAACGTTATTTATTATCAATTTTGGATAGTTAATGCATGTTTGCAAATTGCTGGTAATACTTGACTATTTAAAAAAAAAAAAAAAAATCTGGTGTGAAACACTCACACAACTTTTTCTTACTCCAGTTCTCAAATTATAATTATATAGTTTGAGTACAAATTTAATGAAATTCGTCGAAAACTGAAAAAACTGTCCAGTAAAAAAGCGCACTTTCGGTTTACTAATTTTCTTGAAACTCGGAATTTTGGCCATCTGTTTATTTCTAATTAATTCTGTTTAGATGGTAGAATTGATAATCAACTATAAAAGCACTTTAGAGAAAAATATAACCCCACCCCTCCCCACAAAAGTGCCCTTAAATGAATTTTCCCAGAGAAATGTTTCAAATAAAAGTTGTAGATCTTTTTAAGTTTAGTTTATATAAAAAGTTTCAAGAAAATTGTCGGAGCCATTTTGGAGAAAATCGCGAAAAAGTGAAAAAAAATCATTTAGTAAAATGGTAAAGTAAACGCACTTCCGTCATCCGATTTTTTTCAAACTCAGAATTTCAACAACATATTCAATTCTAATTAACATTACTTAGATAACAAAATTGTCTAATAAACTAAAATAGCACTTTAGGTGAATACGTAACCCCACCCCTTTCCCAAGAATGCCCTTAAATGAATTTTCCCGGAGAAATGTTTCAAATAAAAGTTGTAGCTCTTAGTATGTGTGGTTGATATACTAAGTTGGAAAAAAATTGTCGGAGCCATTTGTGAGAAAATCGCAATAAAGTAAAAAAAATCAGCTACTAAAGTGGTACTTCCGGTTGAGGAATTTTGACAGATAGCGTACTGTCAGATCCCATGGTGATACCTAAACGGAATATCAAGTTTCAACTTTCTACAGTTTTTCGTTTTTGAGCTTTACTATCATACACACACACACACACACATCCACACACACACACACATTTCTCATTAATTGATGCAGACCTCCACATTAACCGGATTTACCAACCACTGTAGACAAATGAACTCATCCTACACGTGTACCATCGATGTTACAGGCGCAAAAAAATATTGAATATACTCTCAATATATATACTGATGGTAGCAAAGAGGACGAACATGTAGGTTGTGCAGTGGTGGTCTATAAATACAGACAAGACAAGGAACTTCTGGTCGGCAGATACAAACTTGCTGCTTATTGTTCTAACAATCAGGCGGAGGGAACGGCAGTAGTTAAAGCGTTAGCTACTATTGAGGAGTTGCTACCACAGAGCAGGTCGGCATGTACAATGACTGATAGTCAGGTTATTCTTGACTGCTTAAGGAACAGAAACATGCTTATTGAAGAGGCTAGGGAATGATTATGGCATTTAAGTGAAAAATTGGGCTGGATCGTCCATTTTGCTTGGGTAAGAGCTCACAGAAGTTTGGAAGGCAATGAAAAAGCCGATCAGTTTGCAAAAGAAGCTGCAAAATCATCAATCTTGCCAATCGATGAAGATCGAGTGCCATCTTCTTTTCTGAAGCGACACTTCAAACTGTTGTATGAAGATGAGTGAAACCAAGAATGGGTGAACTGCAACAAAGGGGCAGCACCTACATAACTATTCTTTTCAACTTCTCAGCAAGACAACGCACAGATCATCTGAAGTTGACTTATGAACTAACCCAGATTTTCAGCGGCCATTGACGAATGGAAATCATATCTACATCGTTTTTTCCACATTATAGCTGATCCTACATGTATTTGCTCTGCCAATCCAAAAAATATTGAACACATCATTCTGTACTGCCCTCTCTATTCGATCATATAAGAGCTCCACTAATTCCGGAACCGATTCTGCATGGTTTATTTACTATGGCCTCCGCAACTAAAAGATCTCATATCACAAAAGTTCTGCAAGCAATTTTCTAATTTTTAATTTAATTAACAATTTTGATTTGTTAGTTAGTGCTTAGTTTCTTGGTATTTCGTGTTCTAATTCTACTAAGATCTATAATTTTCATGATTTTCATTATGTATTTGCATTATTATTATTATTCATTCATCATTTTATTTTATCTATTTTCTTTATGTTTTTCTTGATTAAAATATGATCATTATGCATATTATATATTTCTTATTATAATTCTTTGTAAATTTTGTATTTCTGAAATTATATTCAATGTATGTAATTATGTATTACGGAGCATGCTGTAAATAAACTTCTTCCCGTAAGAGTTACTTTTGGGACAAAAAAACTATTCAATGTATGTATGTAATGATGTATTACGGAGCTGTAAATAAACTTCTTCCCATAAGAGTTACTTTTGGGACAAAACACACACACACACACACCATTTACTAAAAAAACACTTTTTTGAACTCAGGGGACCTCAAAACGGATATTTCCGGTGAAAACTCGATATGGAAAATTTGACACGATTACAATACTTCCTCTTATCGGGATTAAGAAAAAGTCAAAATTTATTATTCAACATTTTTTTTTATGGTCCTCTGAGTATGAAAGCAATGGTTTTTCGTTTGAACAAAAAATATCTTTAAAATGAGAGGTCGCATATATATGGAGCACAAAATTGGATAGTCAGAACAGTTTATGTACCATCATGGGGGATGATCGGGCTTGATAGGTTGAACTTTGAGGCGAGGCCCAAGGTAAGTGACTAAAAGGAAATATAAAATCTGAGCTTGTTCTCTTACATACATATCTATAACATATAAACAAACATACATACATAAAACACATACGATCACATATATAAATCGCTCCCTATCGGAAATCTTGATAAAATTATTTCCAAAGAAAAAAAAGCTATTTTGAAAACGTTGACAAAATTGGCAAGATATAAGTGAATATAACCCCACCTATATTTAGGTAAGTAAATTACAAACCAATAAAATTCAATTATTCTTGCTTATCTACTGAAAAATTCTATCATAGTATCTAAATCAAGGTTTTTTTTTCCCCATTTTTCTTATGCTATTTATTTTAAATTAGTAAATAATAATATTGTTTTCCAATTCAAGTTAATTTTTCTCGCTTCTCTTGTGAGAAATTTATCATCACAGTAACTAATCCCAAGGTTTTTCCAGCTTTTCTTATGCTAATTATTTTAAATTAATACAGTGTCAATCCTGTGTTATGGTATTTTTCATTTTATTTTATAAATACACTTTTAAACATTATTTTTTTCTTCCATTAGAACTTAAACTTTGGTTTTACTAGCCTATGAAGGTCCAAGGGCTACCAGATGGTGATTTTATCATGGGAATATGATAAATAGGCTGTCTTTAGTTCTAGCCTCTGCTGGTAGGTTCGCTAAGCTCCCTATTGCTAGGTTAAACCCGTCTTCGCCTTCACGGGAATGGAATCCTGGATTCTCACACAAAAGATGAGTGCGCTAGCTACTAGACCAACGCTTGAAGGTTGGTCAGATGTTGTTTAGTAACATTTATAACAAACATTAATTTTCTGTGTAATCAATGAATTTATCTTCATCTTTTTTCAGATAATCTTTTTCTTTTGAAGAACCAAATTGCTTCAGCAAATATTCTTATTTTCTTTAGTTTACTTTTAAATTGACTCAAATCTATTCTTATTATATATATAAAAAATTAAATCATAATGAAACTAGAAACAAAAATGAATCAAATGTTCAGGTTTTCCGGCATCTGTTGTAGATATTTGGCCGCCTGTGTGCAATTATTATATTATTTGGCCGCCCCTATCCAGTGAATAAAATAAAGATCATAAATCTAGTATGAAAATGAAATTTTTATTATATAACAAAAAAACTGGTGTGAAACACTCACAAATCTTTGTCTTATTCCAATTTATATAGTTTTATAGTCTGTAATTTTTCAAACTCTAATGTATAACGCTTCTACTTATTATAATTTATTCTTATCTACTTCATCTATTTATTATTTTATTTAATTTCACTAATAATTAATTCGATTCCTTCTTATATGATGTTACGAGAAACTAGAATTTGATTGAATTAGTTCATGCATAGATTTCCTTCTTTTTTGTACTCTACTACGTCTTTTGAATACTTTGTGGGTCTGCGTTCGCATACATAAAATTAATACAATGAATAGCTAAAAACTCCAGGCCTAAAACAAAGTTTTTAACAAAATATTATGAATTCCTTGGAGAAATTTTTTTGGTTATTTAACAACAATTTTATTTGGTTTTATAAGTTCGACAAATACAAAATGGCGAACAGTAAAAATAACTTGTTTTTTTTTTTTTCATTTTTTGTACAAAAAATTTGTATTTCACAATTTGATAATTTATAAAATACGTACAGAGGGAAAATTAGTAAAAAAAAATTCTAAACTAGATTTTTCATAGAAATAATGAGCTATAAATAATTAGCCAATCACAGCATAGAACGTGTGAAATTTGGTTATTACGTGAATTATCAGAAAAAATTTACATTTTACATTAAAAGAAACATTTCAAGCACTACCCTGATGATAAGGGGTAATGACTCATACAAGTTTGAGCCTGATACTTACTATTGTTAAAAAACGTTTGAATTTTACAAGCAAAAAATTAATTTGGGTGAGGCCAATGAAGAAACTTTTTTACTTTTTAAAAAAATGTATTCGACGTTTTCGGACACCTTTGATGTTGCCCTTCCTCAGGAACTACAAAACAAAAATTACGAAAATACAGAAAATTGTATGATAAAAATTAAAACATATCACGATAATACAATATTTAAAAGATATGATACCTGTTAAGGACGAATGGAGAGGTTATTAAATGTTGGAGGAGGTTATTGTTTGGTTGTGTGGAGTAAGGTATGCTTGCAAAGAAAACAGAGAGGGGAAAATTTACCAGTTGGGAAATATGAAGATTGGCAGAATTGAAAAATAAATCAATTAATAATTATAAGAGAAATAAATGAATATAAATAAAATAGAAAATGGGTGGAAAGTGTAGAAAGTTGGTATGTGCAATTTTGTGGGAGGGGCCTCTTTTGGGGGAAACGGAAAATGTTGTTGTAATGATGTCCTTGTCTTTTTGTAGTTGATGGAGGGTGGGTTGAGGTAAATGCGGATGGATTCAGAAAAAAGTCGCTTCAGGAGGTTGGAATGGGTGGTTAGGGCAGAAACATTTCGAAAATCAAAGGAATGGGCAAGGATGTGTGCATGTTTTGTGAGGGCTGTACTGTCAATTTTTTTTGTTAGTCACTCAGTGGCTAACTGATACTTAATTTCTAAGTACCGCTATGCTGGTGGTGTAAACTTTTATAATTACAAGAAATATGCATCCTGCCTTCCTCCTCATGATTTCTACAAATAATATCTTATATATATATATATATATATATGTATATATTTTAATTTAAGGCGCGTCAACGTCTGTGCTCATTGGCTCCCGGAGCCTTTTCAGTGTATTGCCGGCCTCCGGATCGTTAAAGACAACACAATGAGCTATTGAGGCTTCCCAGGAAGAAAAAATCTAAAAGCAGCACTGCTCGACTCGAAAACCCAGCGACTTCTCCGTGGTTATCCAGCGCCATACCATTGAGTTTAATTCTCTTCCCCTTCTAATTATTATTATAATTATTTCGTTTTGATTATTATTTTTAATATCTCGCGGCAAGGGAGACACGCACCAATTTAAATTAGGTTAAGAATTTAAAAATTGATGTGTAAAATGTCATATCTAGCCGCCATATTATAATATACTTGATGTTATAATATTATAATTATTATTATACAGTATTTAATAATAATTATCTATTATTTGAGGACAACTTGAGGATGTAGATGCATATTTCTTGTAATTAGAAATATTAAAGTAAGTAATTTGAATCACATGAACAATGATATACCTTCCTAGAAGGCAAAGCTGTGTTTATGTTTGAATGTTATAATATATTCAGTTATAACAACTTACTTTTTGTTTTTTTGTTCCTTTTTAACCTTTCTTTCAGGATATCCTTCCTTTAGAGACCCCCCTGAAATCAACAACAACAAATCAGTTGCACACCCCACTACTGGACTGCTTGGTTTTCTAAGTTAGGAGGGGGATTTCTCCGGGAATGATGACTATGTGATGTGGTATCCATGCTGGATGTATTCACAGTGTTTATTCGATTGCAGTAATGTTGCTTACAATTTGGATAACTTTGATTACATCTGTACTGCTGGTCGCTTCGTCACCAGGTAATAATAAAAAGAGACAGATTGAGTGGCAGAGGGAGGACCTTGATCGGTCGGACACGCTTTGTTTTAAAGATTTCATCATATTCAATAATGGTTTTTTTATTTAGCTTTAAGAAATAGCAGCGTACTTTATTCTTTTTTTTTTTTTTAATATACTGATTTATTAATCATTAAGTTGTAATGTTTTGCTTTTCTTTTAATTTCTTTCTTTTTTTTTTTGAACAACTTGTAATGTTTGGCCTGAGTTACTTAATTATTTGAAATTTTTCCCAAGGATATTTCCGGTATCAAAAATAAAAAAACTACTCGCAAATAATTTGGGGAAGAGGGGGGACAATTATTAGAATTTTAAATGACAAATTTCTTCAAACTTGAGAATTTTTATTAAAACTTTTGGCCTAATATTACATACTAATAATGAGGAGTGAACCATAAATTATACTTGTTGAAGTGTAAAGACCTACTTGCATGTGACTATAATACAGACCACCAGACAGTGCTTCCAACAGTCCCAATAAAAAAAAAAAGTTTAAAAATAACCTTATCCAGAAACTCTTTAAAAAAAGACCTGCGTAGATCATATTTTTTTTTTTTAATTATAAATTTTTACAAACATTATAATTGAGCTTACCATTAAAAAAAAGGAGGGTGGGCTTATTACGTATTCCTGAGTATATGGCAGTGCCATCTATTACAACCAATAAAACTTGTAGTGGCAGTATAAATTCTAACCTATATGGCAGGCCCTTCCACACAACACCCTTAGAATTAGTTTTTCTGGAAAAACAAGGTTTTATATAAAGGTGATACTTTTTTTTTATCTGCACAATTAACATACCAAGTTTAAAGAAAATCGTTTTAACAGTTTTCGAAAAAGTCACCCCAAAAAAACTAAAAAGCCGATTCTGTAAAGACGTAGTTTCGATTAAACGATTTTCTTTAGATGAATTCCAGCAATATCCTATTGGGTAATTTATATTATTTAAATAGTTGAACCATAAATTGTACTGAAGTGATACTTTAGAGAGGAAAAATTAATTTTACACTGCTTTCCTACAGCGTAAGGAAAGTATACAAATTAGGAAAGTAGTTTTAATGTGTGTATTATAGTATTCGAAGTTTAAAGAAATTCGTTGAAGCTGATTATTGAGAAAAATTGCTCTATTACGTACTTAATAGAATCCTAAGATACTTAGAAATAACACTTTAATATAAAATATTACAATGTTCATAATTATAATAGAAAATTTTTAAAAATATCGCGACATGTATTTCTTCATTTATTTCCTTCTTCTTTCGTTTTAAGCAAAATATTTTAATTGGCCCATTTAGAAGAGATACACAATTCAAGGAAAGACCTTGACGTCAATATAATAGTATTTTCTAAGGAGTACTATTTATTTCAGTTTATAAATATGTTGACATTAATTTAATTAGTAACTGGGCAGTTTTTGAATGAAAACATATTATTTTTATTTAATTAATATCAGAAAAGAATGATAGTGTTCGCTTATGAAGGCATTCATCCGTATATTTAGATGATTTGTTAACAAGACTTAAAATACATAAACTTGGACGAGGTTTACATTGCAATGATTCACTACAAAACCTTGACCGGTTTCAATTTGTTTAGAGGTTATATTGTGTACATCATATTGTAAAGAAGGAAGTGTTGGTTATCTCGTCAATAAAATCTTCATTATTAATTGTAGATCTTTTAAGTAAGTATTTTTAAAATGAAAAAATCTTTCGTTTTATGTTTAGATTGTTAAAAAGTTTTTATCGAATGATCTATTGGGTGTTTGTACCTGGGCAAAGTGAAACCTAGTAGTGAAAATGAGTTTTTTATTGTATTTTAAAAATGCATTTATTTCTCCATGTAGTCTCCCTTTAGTTTAACAGAGTATGTCCAACGTTACTCCAATTACTGGATTCCGTCCTTGAAGTGCGTTTTCTGAAAGGTCTTCAACATATCCATTTACCTCTGCTGTCACCTCTTCATTTGACCCAAAACGTTTTCCCGCCACAAATTTCTTAAGGTTTCGGAATAGATGAAAGTCAGAGGGAGTCAAATCTAGCGAATATCGAGGATTTTCCTCGATTCATACTTCAAATCCCTCAATTTTCCCATTGCCAAAGCACCTTTATGGGCGAGTGCATTGTTCTGGTGAAAGAGGATTTTTTTTCTTGTGCAAACCATGCCTTTTCTCTCTATTTTTTTCATCTAGCTGGTGAAGAAGATGTGCATAGTATTCCCCATTAATTTTTTGACCCTTTGGCAGTTAGTCAACTAAAGAATCCCTTTGGAATTCCAAAAAACATCAGCTATAACCTTTCCAGCCAATGCGATTGTCTTTGCTTTTTTCGGTGCAGAGGCACTGCCTTGTACCCACTGCTTGGACTATTGTTTTAACTCAGGTGTAAAGTGATGAATCCAAATTTCATCCATCGTAACAAATCGGCGTAGAAAATCGGATGACTTCTTAAAACGGCACAAACATTGCTGAGAAACTCGATTCCTCATTTGTTTGTTACCAGCATTTAACAAATGCGGCACCCATCTTGCACAAAATTTTCTCATACTGAGTTCTTCGTGTAAAATGTGCCGTATCCTTTCTTCCGTGATGCCTACAACCTTAGCTATTTCATACACCTTTAATCGTCGATCATCTGCAACCATATTGTGTATCTTCTCGATATTTGCTTCAGTAGTTGCAGTTTTTGGCCATCCTTCACGTGGATCAACTTCAACTGATGTGCCCATTTTTTTTTTTTTACGAAATTGCAGACCCCTTATCATTTTCACCAACTCTGAATGAATTTCTGGATAGCGATAAACCATCCAAAATGAAGAATTTTATGAGGGAACGGTATTCAGGTTCATTCAATTTGTAAAAACACACAACACGGTTACTTAAATAGCCCTTTAAAACAAACTCATTGATCGAATTCACATTTGATATTTACTTTTGCAACAAGTGTGCCAACAAAACAAAACAGTAATTTCATTCGTAGTAGTGCCATCTATTGGGCTAGGCCGATAATTTTTCACCTTGCCGTAGTATAATGCTGTGAAAAAAATAGCTTAAGCTTAATAAAATCCAACTTCATATTTTGTTCAGTTATCACACGGTTGGTTCCCTATTACCTTTACGTAATTAACCATTTATTAAAAATTTCAAATCGAAAAAGATCTCTGGTAAACACTATAATTGTAATAATTGGATAAAAGAGAAACTCCGGTGAATTTTACAAATCTGAAATTTTTATCAAAAATCATTTTCTTCGATTTTTTGTTTGTTTTGTTTCGTTTTTGTTTTTCTTTAAGATTCTTTTCACTTTGAATGATGATCTTTAAATGATGGTTATAATTGCTCCAGATTACAGAGTGAAACGTAGCGGAGGTGGCAGTGGGACAGGTGGTTATTCAGGGGCGATTAGTTCGTCTTCGGCACAATCATCAAGTTTCTCTGGAAGTACTGGTGGAAGTACATCAGGTAATTTAGACATATATAATTAATTATGCCATTTTTTTTTTCTTAGTATATTTATTGGATAGTATGTTCAACATATATCTTATGCAAAATCCCTGGGCCACTTTTCATCATTATAAAGGGAAAATGATATAAAACGGGATTTTTTAATGGTCTTTTTGGCTTTTCTAAAAGAAAGCTTTTTTAAAAGAAGTACTACAATCTTGTCAGATTTCCGAAATTATATTTTCAACGGAAATGTAGGCCTTGCCTTTTGAAAAAAAAAATCGAATTGTGGGTGTGTTTGCAAGTGTGGGTGTGTAGAGCAGACACGCAGAACTTTATATTCCGATTACGAATCACTTGAGAATCCAACAGGAATCCATTAATCGGAAGTGCGGCTTTACTGAATGCTTTGTTCAGTTTGTCGCGCCTTTTTTACAAAACGATTTTTAAGAGGATAAAACTCAACAACTTAAAAGAATATCCTGGACAACAGATCTAAATCAACCTGGACAATAATAAATTTATTTATATGTCTTTACTAAATCCTTGCTGGAGACATGGCATTGAATTGTTGGGTTCATTTAAGCCCTCAAACTTCCAAAGAATCCAATCCTTACAATCCAAAATTCTCCTCTCCAATATTAACTCCTTTTTCTATGGGCCCCAATCAAACTATTCATAAAGGATCTTAACATTCCTTTTGTCATCTAATTTTCTTCTTCAACCCGTTTATAGAAAATGCCATCTTAACTTATATTCACAATCTATTACCACATCACCTATCTTACCGAACTCTTCCAGGGAAACCTCCTAGTCGTCTTTAAAGATATTAGCTTCATAATCTTGCCTCTAAAAACGAGATTGAAAAAGTAATGGCATGTTATCATTGGATAAGTTATTTACTCTGATTTCTCTGACATCATGATGTGATGAATGTAACATAGCGCGTAATACGATGATTGCAACAACAACAAAAAAGTTGTTTTTTTTTTAAGGGGGCGGCCAATGCACTGCGACCTTCCGATCTATTGTGCTATGCCCCCTGGGTGCCGCAGGCTTGCCCACAGCACCCGAGCAGCTGTCCCAGCTGAACATCCGTTCTACAAAACCTCCATCAGATTGAGATCCCTGAGGAATCCCAATACCCTGGCAGGCTCTAGAGAGGGTATATCCCCCTCCTCCACCTGGTAGCTACCCAGGTTCTTGAATCTTCTCTGAGTGGCAGCCTTGCCACAAGGAGATTTAATGGAGTTTCCTCCAACTCCCCACAGAAAGTGCATGAGCTGTTACTTTCTAAACCCAGCTTCACCAGATGTCCTCTAAGTCGGCAATGCCCCGTGAGGAAACCCGTAAGAACGCGGAGCTTGTTCTTGCTCAATCCAATGCAGGCCTCCGATCTCCGTTGGTTATAATTTTCCAAGCAGCAGATCTTGGCCTGCCGCAAAACGGGGAGGGAGTACCAGAGTTGAGATCTCCTCGTCTCCTCTTTCCCTCTTCCTTCCGAAGTTCCTCCAACAAAAATTGGTCGCTAACCCCACAAAAAGGTTCCGGCCCTAGAAGCAGGATCGTCGCGCCTACCTTGGCCAGGGCGACGGCCATCTCATTCCCTTCACCAGAGAGTAACTTTGTTTCTCCTGCCTAGGTTATTAATTTTATCTAGGCATTCCCAGACTATTTTAGAGTTGATAACTGATGCATTCAATGCTCTAATGGCTGCTTGACTATCGGAAAGGAATACAATCTCCTGTTCTTGTATCCCCTATCGAGGTTAAATTATACACATCTTCCAATAACGTATATCTCCGCCTGGAAGATGCTGGGAAAATTACCCATGGGTTCCGAGTGATTGATCCTTGGAACAACCACCTCCATCCCATTCCCTCGAGGGTCTTAGACCCATCAGTGTGCCATTTAATGCGCCTTAATGCCTAACAGCGCGGATCTTTCGCTCCACCCACTTTTGGTGCCCAGCTTCAAAGAAAAATTCTTAGTGAAGCTGTATTTCTTAATCATGCCATCTCTAGGGAGGTGCCACATGAGGGAGCCCAAAGGTGAGGATAGCCACTCCCTGACCCCCAGAACCCCTCTCCTCCCGCACCACCCCTAGAGATCCTAAGAAGAGCTCTCTTCGCCGCCCTTTCCCCTACTGGGAACAAAAAAGTTAGGCATCCCTGAGTTCTTACAGCATCTACTCAAATAAGGTTAGTGATTCTGCTAGAGCCAGTTCATTGGTAGTTACCCACCAGAAGGAATAAAGGAAGGAATTGTTTCAGAAGCAATTGGAATTATTGTAAAAGAAGTCAAGTTTAAGAAAAATTGTTGCTTAAAAATATAGCAACAGAAAATCTTTTGGCTGTTTCATTTAGATTTTATTAATCATGTATGCACGGCGAAACGTCCATTAATAGTCCTTTAATAGTGATTATCTCACGTTCACATTGCTGTCACATGGTTATGAATTGCTAATCCGGAGTTCTCTCCATCCCTCAACAGAGAAAGAGGTGGTTTCTTTGCAAAAGTCTGTAAATCCCTCACATTTTGCCAAGGAACAGTAACTTATAATCTGTCTTTAATGACATTTTATTAAGGATATATATATATATATACGCTGACATAAAAGTTACAAAATAGAAAGTTATATATAATTATACCAATTTCATTTCCTGACTTATACAAAACTTCCTCGTTAAATGTCGTGGTTCAGGAATATGTGGTTCATTGTTTAAGCAGTTAGTCAGAAATCACTATATATAGTGCAATTTCTTTTTTTTTTGGTTCAGGAGATGCAGGAAATCTTAGTGGAGCTGCAGGGCAGGGAGAAGCTAATTCTAACAGCGTTTATAGCGATGGAAGTTCCTCTGCCCCCAGTGGGGGTTATGGTTCATCAACAGTTGGTGAACAGTCTGCTTCTTCAGGAGGAGGTGTAGGAGGAGGTGGAACGGCTGGTAGTTCTTCTTCAGGAGGGACAAGTGGCGGAGGAATTCCTTCAGGAGGAGGAGTGAGTAGCGGAGGAATTGGTTCAGGAGGAAATTATCCTTCAGGAGGAGGAGGAGAAAGTGGTGGTGGAATTAGTTCAGGGAGCAGTTATCCTTCTGGAGGAACAAGTGGTGGAGGAATTGGTTCAGGAGGAGGAACAAGTGGCGGAGGATTTGGTCCAGGAGGAAGCTATCCTTCAGGAGGAGCAAGTGGAGGTGGATTTGGTCCAGGAGGAGGTTATCCCTCAGGAGGAGGAATAAGTGGTGGAGGCTTTGGTCCAGGAGGAGGAATAAGTGGTGGAGGATTTGGCCCAGGAGGAGGAATAGGTGGAGGCGGATTTGGCCCAGGAGGAGGAATAAGTGGTGGTGGATTTGGTCCAGGAGGAGGTTATCCCTCAGGAGGAGGATTTGGTCCAGGTGGAGGTTATCCCTCAGGAGGAGGATTCGGTCCAGGAGGAGGTCATCCTACTAGAGGAGGTTATCCTTCAGGGGGAGGAATAAGTGGCGGAGGATATGGTCCGGGGGGAGGTTACCCAGCAGGAGGAGGAGGAGGAGGAGGAGGATATGGTTCAAGTGGAAGTTATGCAAATGCTGATAGTTTTGCTGGATCTTTTGGTGGAGCCGCCGGAGGTTTCCCTGGAGGATTTCCACATTTTCCAGGAGGATTCCCACCAATAGGACCTAATCCACATGAGTTTCACAACTTTTTGCAACAATATTTCCAACAGTTGCAAGATTACCATAGACAGGTTGCCCAGTCTGGAGCAGCAGGGTAAGTTATTATTTTTTTAATTGTTAAGATTTCAGGTTGATATAAAGCTCAGTCAGATATTTGTAGTATGGGTTTAACAGACCAGAGGAATTCCTATCTGTACAGTTATTAAACGCTCGATCCACTCTCTAGTTCTTAGACGCCCCCCAAAAAAATATTGCAAAAACCTCTGATACGATAATATTACCAGCATCTGATATGATATGAAGGTTTCGGTCAAAATCCATTAACCGAAAATGCAACTATAGAAAGTAATTTTTTGTTTTCATTTATTCGCGTTTTTCTCTCTTCTTGACGAAGGATCTAGTAGAAAAGGAATTTGCTTTAAACTTCGCATTCTAACTGCTGACACATAGGCCTATCAGGAACATTTATAACATTTTTCTCCCAAAATTGGTTTTTGGTGGTTTTGAATGAACAACATTAAGCTTTCCTCTAAAGAGTCACATCATTACAATATAGGGATTTACCTTCTATATAATATTAAGACATAAGGAAGCATTGTTAAAAGTCTTGTCTTTGAATAGTATTAAAGAACATGTTGCTATGTACACTAAGAGTCGAGAACCCTGATAGTCAGCTAGGGTCTAGAAGGCACTCGGAGTCTATAGACAAATTTCCCAGGACATTCCATGCGGAAATTCACGCATTTTGATGGTATTTCCAGTTCTGCAGGAACTATTAGAATCAGGATGTTGTAATAATCAGACGGGATAAAATCACTGAGTTCATGTGTCATCAGTTTAATATTATCTGTGAATACTTATGTATACGCAATGACCTTAACAGAAATAATACACAGCTAACCCCAAACCCTTTTTAGTGCCAGAAAATGTGGTGAAAAAGGTATGAGATGCTTTGACATTGCTGCAAGAAGAGCACAGCAACCTTTTCTTGGGCCTGAACTTTTTTGTGGAATAAGTGACTAGTGTCTTTACGAAGAGCTCAGAAATGAGAAGGAAATCAAAAGAGCATTAGTTTGAGCACTTAATTGAAGAACTCACCTAGGACTAGGGAAGCTAAGATTTTACTGGGCAGTTATGTCGGAAAAGATCAAATTATACCGTATCAGTTTGAGCAAAAATAGCGTTCGTAGAATGATAGATTTTTATAAAGGGGCATTATAGACTATGCAGAATGCAATAAAACATGCAGATTCTCCGGGGAGATGGAAGGAAGTCCATTATACCTCCTAATAAACTGCGCCGCCAGAAAACGTTAATAGACTGGAATATACTAGGTATTGGAGAAAATGGTATCCTCCTTTGAACCTTCCTTTATCTTTAAATTTCTTAAACAAATAGTCTTGGAACGGGTGCTGAAATAGTCTCGACTCCGCTGGTCCTAGTAGAACGGCACAATCTTTGAATATAAAGTAGTGATCGTAATAATACTAGATTTAAATGTGAGTGAGCCCTTGTGGTATCGAGGTGAGCTTAAATGTTCATGTTGGTAGGCTATAAATGTAAAAAAAAAAACTAGCTCTAATTACTGCAAAATATTAGGCTGGGCCACCTCAGTTATCTTTACTTAACTGCCTTTTTATACAAAAAAATTACTTTTCCCCTGGATATGTTCATCAGAATTAGTTTTTATTAAATTTTGTAAGAGGTCTTCAATTTCATTATTTAATACGACACAACGTTTTTAACAGAACTGGCGGTGGATCTAATGCTGTGGCTCATGCATCCGCTGCTGGCGAACTTGGATTACGTGGTGGCTGGGGTGTGGCTAAAGTTTCTCCACCAGCAGCAGGCGGCCTAGAGGCTCGTTTTGGAGCAGCACAACCAGCTTCCGGTCCTGTGAATTCTGTGTCAGGTAGTTTTCCAGCCCCAGCTGGAGGAGGAACATCTGGTATTTTCACATCTTCATCATCAGGATCACAGACTGTAGATGGCAAAACCAAGACATTTAAAACAGCTACTGTTGGCATTAATGATAATGGCAAAGTTACCACATATACAGCCCATAATCCTTAAAAGATACCGTGTATGATTGTTAATTCAGTAATTTATTCGATAAAGATTTAATTTTTCCATTTTCCTTTAATTAGGTGGCTTAATAAAATTATAATTAAAGAACTTAATTTGGAAGTAATTACTTAAAAATTCATAAAATATTATCAATATTTTTTAATAGAAAGAAAGCCGCTTATTATCCATTAATCTCTATTAACATTTATGGATATTTATATATTTTTCCAATCTTATTTTACTCCTTACTTATGTCTATTATATTTGAATTTTTTAAATATGATATTACAAAAAAAAAAAGAAAAAGTAAATAACTTTTATATATTACTTTTAAATTAGCTTTAATTTTATTAAATATATATTATTTGTAATTAGTTTTAAGTTTTGTATTACATTAAGATAATCAATCAATCACTGGGAAAATGAGAGAAAACAATTATTTTAAATTATCTTACAGTCTTCAATTATAGTGTTGGGCAGTTCTACTTAACTACTTTTTTGTATAGTTAACTATATTTTTTAACTGTCAATTACTAGTTAAGCAGTTTGTAACAAACAATTACAAAATATAGTTAGTTGTTTTTTTTTTTTGCAATAATTATGTTTTATAACTAATAAAGTTATATTTAGAATATAAAATTACATTTGGTAATTAAAAATTTACTATTTTGTAGTTAGTTATTTGTTACTACCCTTATTGCTGTTACTCTTAAAGTGACGAGATACAACTCGTAAAATTATTTGCCAAATTTGAATCATGTTAAGTTTGACGACATTAATAAATAAAAAATTAATTAGAAATAAGTAAGTAAAACAGAATATGTAGTAAAAAAAACAACAAGAAGGAAGATTCAAGTTTCATAATTAATTACAACATAACTAACAACATACAAATTTGGTAGTTGCTTTTGCAACTACTTTTTCTCAACTGCTACTTATAGTTATGAGTTTCAACTACAACTCCTTCGGTAAAAAAAAAACAATAAATAAATAAAGCTATTATTATTATTATTATTATTATTTTGGCTTTTGCAGTAAATACAATTCAGATTTGTAGTTTGTTAATTTTAACATGGTGCATTTCAAATAATGAAACTGTAGTCAGTAATTTGAAGTGCAACAACATTTTGCCCATCTGTTGCTTAACATTAACGACCGTACATACCCTCCTCTATTTTTCCAATGGCCATACTTTTTCTAATAAGATGAAAAAAATTAAATCATAAAATTTATTATTTGTAAATTATAAAAAAATATATATAAAATTAAAATTAAATGATCATTTCACTCGCAAACTTCTTAGTTTCCTTTCAGATTATATAAGTTTCAAAAGCTTTTTAACGCATCATCACATGTTGTGCATGTTGATTTCTGTAAACCGTATTACTTTTAAGTTATTATTAATTTAATACTAAAAATAATAAAGGGACAAAAATCCATAAGGAATTGCGGAAACAAATTCAACTAAACGAAAAACCGAAGTAAGCTATTTAATATATATATAGTAATAATATATATCTGTGAATATAACCATGAATTGCTTCAATGATAGTATTATTTAATCAGAAAAGTGAAATAAAATTATTTGAATTAATTATTGGTCATAAAATAAAGAGCATGTTGAAATGGCAGGTATCTACCCGCTGAGTAGATATAATACATCTCATGTAATGTCCAGCGAATACAGGATATATTTATTTGTTGTGTACACAACTAAAGAAGGAAGATATTCTTAAATAAATCATTTAATATGCTTTTTTCCATGCATTTGTGATTTACAAACAAAAGAGTATTTATTTAATTTGTCACCTTTATAACAAAAAAAATTTGTGTTTAATATTATAAATAAATGAACGTGGCAAAAAAATATAACGTTGATCGGGAATCCTGACCGGTTTCGGATTTTCATCCATCGTCAGAGCTAATTCATTAAGTTCGTCAGAGCCCGCTCTAGGGGCGGGCAACCCGGACATTTGTCCGGGGCGCCATTTTGGCTGTAAGTATGGGAAAAATATTTTTGTGGTAAATGCTCAACTTTCACTAATCGATTTTTTCGTTCGCTAAAAATTTACAGTGCGTAGCGTATTTATATTGTTTATGTCTTAAAGCTAAAAATATTTACTTTATTATTGAATAATTATCGCAGAATTTGTAATGGACGATGCTTGAACTTGTTTGAACAAGCATATACTTCTCTGAACAGAATAGCATTAGCATGCAAACAGAGTGCTGCTTCAGCTACTGTTTGAACATGCATAGACTTGCTTAAAAAAATATATACACTGCTGGTAAAAAGTTTGGACCACCTAGAATAAAAATATATTATATTTATTTTTTGTTAATTTCATTATTTGTTATGAATGAAATAAAATGTCAGCAATTCAAAAATGTTATATTTAATCTATATACAATAATATAAGCGATAACAAATTCATTACAAAGTGTAAATCTTTCCCAAAAATAAATTTCGACTAAACGGCTTTTTCATCAAAGTGACCACCTCTCCGCTTAATTACTTCTCTTATAATTCTAGGCATTCTCTCAATCAATTTATTGATTGTTTCGAATTCAATATTACTCCACACACTGTACAGTATCTGCCACAGAGCATCTGGAGAATTAGGGCATTTGATACGAGTTTTCCATCTAGCTCATCCCACAAAAGTTCATCTTTGTTTCCTTAAGCTATTGTCTACATAATTTGGAAGTATGTTTAGGGTCACTGTACTGTTGCATAATAATTTTTTCCCCAATCAATCGCTGACTGCAGGGTAAGACTGATTTGCTAAAATGCTTTTATAATTTTCTTTTTTCATTATCCCGAATACGGACGAGATCACCTATTCTATAGCCTGAAAAACATCCCCAAACCATGACCAGCCTTCTCTGTGCATAACGGTGGGTATTATGCATTGTGGATGTAGTTTTTCTGAGCTGATGAAAGGTGCCTCCAACCTTTCACTGTGAAGTCTTTGTATTTCAAGCCCACTCTGAACGATTCTTCTTGTTTGCACCCTATAATGGTTTCAGCGTTGCAACTTTTCGTATTAAGTTCGCTTGACGAAGTCGCCTTTGAACAGTTGAGACAGAAATTGGCCTCGAACTTGTTTTAATAACTTCCCCTCTGATTTTTGGAGCTGTGAGTCGTCTGTTTCTTTTACTTCATAAAATAATGAACTTATCCTCACCTGTGGTTGTTGATTTTGGTCTCCCGGAGCGGTGTAAATCTTCATGATCACCATACTTTTTAAACCGTTTGATAGCACGGTGAACACCATTTTTTGAAATTTTAAGTTCAGCCGTTAGTTTTCGTTCTGATTTCCCTATTTTATGTAAAGTACAAATGGCACTTCTGGTAGCAACACTCAGTTCTTTAACTTTGCCCATTTTGTATTAATTCAAAAGAGGAAAAATCAACGTTGCAATAAGATGTACTCGTAAACCGTGAAGATATACTCGTAAACGCAAAAAGATATTTTCGTAAACCGTGAAGCTCAAGGAGTGAACTAATCCCAATTAAATAAAATAGAATAAAAAGTAAGTAAATAATGATTTGTTGACAAACAATACAAAGTCCTAATCTATAAACAGAATCAATAATTTGAAAGAAATTATTCTCTGTGAATTACTAACAAATCCAAGAGGTAAATTGTTTCTCAAAGGGCAAAGAGTATATTATGATGGATTGGATGGGGGAGGGCCACGCCTCATTCCTCTGCGACCTTCATTGAGAGGTCTATTGTGTATCCCCTGAGTGTGACAACCCTCAGCTTCGCCCTCTTAATCAGGCCTAGCAAAGCTGAAAGTAGCTCCGTCATGAAGCTCGTGGCTTCGGGATTGCTAGTCCCTAGTTGAAGAAA
>JAAEAF010009627.1:0-17824 GCA_011037195.1 Triatoma infestans
TATCACACGGAAGATTACGTTAGTCTATAAATATAACATCAAAATAATTTCTTCTAGAAGTTTAGTGAAGACTTTTAATATTCATATCAAATATGCCCAGGTTATATTTACATTACGAAGACAGGCTTGCCAACCACTAGCTATCAACAATGCAGAAATACCCACTTCTACACAGGTACGTTACCTAGGACTCTACTTAGACAGCCGTCTAATGTGGAACCCACGCATAAGACTTAAACGAAAAGAACTAAACAGACGTTACGGTCTCTTAAGGAGACTCCTTGGACCTAAATCTACCATGAAGATACAGAACAAAGTTCACACTCTACAAAACACTACTTAGACCGATATGGGACATATGGTGCAGAATTGTGGGGCTCCGCAAAACCTTCCAATGTACAACCCATACAATCCTTCCAGTCCAAAGTCCTCCGCCGAATCGTTAACGCACCCTATTATGGTCTCCAATCGTACCCTTCATCATGACCTTAATTAATATTCCCTTCGTTAATGATCTAATCCTCTTCCGATTCCAAAATTTCCATAAAATCCTAGAACTTCACCCAAATCCTCTTGCCCAATCACTGTCTATACCTTTTCCCTTTGACAATCCTCCACATCGTTCAAGACGTCGTTGGCCATGAGATCTCCTTGCTCCTCAACCCATAAGTTTATCGTAGGGAATTCCAGCGCTGGTTGGTTTCTCCCATCATGTCATCCTAGTTGTGACGCTGAGCTTAGCTCAGTGACACAATTGATGCAAATAAAAAAATATTCATATCATTGAAATCCACCAGAGAATTTGAAACTTCCTTCCTTTAGGCGTATTTTTTAGTCCGATCTAAAACCCTGACCATTTGTCAAACTTTCTTCAATCTATAATTGGGGAGGTGGGGGAGGTCACGCTCTATTTCAATTACATGCGCAGCCTAGTTTAACTAAATTGTTCAAAACTCATATTCACACGATATAATTCACACACACAAAAAAAAGAGGCATGCCTAGAATTTAAAATAGGGGACAATTAACGTCCCTTTAAATTTCTACAAAATAACGAGGCCAGATTTTAAAAAAGGTACACAACCTTTTTTTTTTAGAAAAAAAGAAAAATTTTATACAGCAAAGATTATACCAAAAAAATCAAAAGACTAGCTTGGTCTGCCAAGTTGTTTCAGTCATTAAACAGACAATTGATTTGCCTGCCTATTAATATTAATTTTATACACATTGAAGAAATACTGACGCAATCAATCTATTCTATTACTCTAGTTCTCACATTTCTAAAAGAAGAAATGTTTTTTAAACTATGAAAATCAATTTTCCCGGACAAATTTTATGCTAGGATTATCGCCTACTCAGTGTAGAAAGTTTCAAGAAATTCGTAAAATTCATTTCAGTATAAAATCGCATAAAACTGGGAACAAAAACATTGGCACAAAAAATCAAATCAAAGTCGGCTTCCGATTTTCTTCAGATTTGACATTTTCACATTATAATTAATGATCTCTAATTTTTTTTTTTTTTTTTTTTATAGCGACGTCAATTCGGTTGGCAGTGTTCTCATTTTCTTTCGGGCACTCCAATATTTAATTGATATGATCTCCTATGTTATACAGATCTTCGTCAATATGCTAGTAAGTTGGCAGCATCCATTTCCACATTACAACCATAAAGCGAACAAGCCGGAAGCAGTTTCACTCTTAGTCGGTGTAGATTGACTAGCAATAAATCATGTCCGGTGGTTAATCGAAAGTTTGCTGTGAAGTCGTTGCGTGGAAGGTCGTAGGGATTCGGGTTTTATAATAATGTAACGTTTTTCCCTCTAGACTAGCTACTGCAACTAGTTTTAAGTGGGTTCGTTTAGATAAAATACTCTAACTTCACTAAGAAAAACGACCAATTATTGTGATCCACATAAAATTAGAAAATACACCCTTAAAATAGTCCTATTCACAGTTAAAAACCACAAAAGTTCACTTTGTTCACTTTTTATACACTGTTCACAAACTAGTGACTACGTTTGTAACTGGAAAAACTCTCCCAACTCTCTGTGGTCCCTTTATTTATACCGGTAGAGAACCTTCTAGACTCTTGTCAATTATTCCAGAAAGAACTAGAGCGCCGCTAGCCACTAAGAGAACCTTAGGTACCTGCCTTCTCTCCTAGATGGCCCCACTGACTGCGTTACAATAAATTATCCTATTTCATATTTGAAGCTTTATTTTTCAAATCGGTTTCTATTTTTCTTTCATTTTGAAAATTATTTCTCTGACTGCCTGGTGAAACTTTGCTTAGCCTTCAAGCTGATTAAGCTAGGCAAATGCCTTCTCTAGCCTCGTTGTCCATTTGCCCAACGAAGAACAACGTTCTTATAATTTTAACTGGCTTTCTTAAAAGCGGTAACTTCTGTTTCAAAATTTGTGGACCTTCTTCTGATTAGAAAACTGCCATCAAATACTCTGGGACATCTAAAACTAGCATCGCGGTTCTATTGGCGAGATCAGCAAACTCATAGTATATAAAATATCTCTCTGATATCAAATCTAAAAAGAGCTGCTTCAATTGCTTAGCAGGAGGCTTTTTAACTTCCATAGCAACTGACAGAGTGACGTCGAATATCCTAAGTTTTATATTTTCTATACAGGGCCCTTAATTATTGTAAATATAAATTATAATGCTTTAAATAATCGAAACTATTAATATTTCGAAATATTAATATAACAATCGGAACAAGAAAAGAAGGTAGACCGGTTCAGCGTTTGTATTATTGGCAGCGGCACTTACATCCATTGTGCGCATATGAAGGAAGGAATAGAATAAATGACATGTCCAGTACTTTATGTTTAGTCAAACCGTCTTTCTTGTGGATTCGCAAGCGGCAATTATTGCCGTCTGCGGAAACGCTTCAACCGTGTGTCTGCTTGTTACTGGCTGCAGAAGTTTACTCTCTCAGCTGAGCCACAAAAGTTTTAACGTGAGGGAATGAGGAGGTGGATATCCTGGCTAAAAGAGGTGCGAATGAGGAGCAATGCCCAATTGAAAACACCCTTAAGTCAGACAAAGGGCGAATCGAGTTGGCGATTAAGCGCAGCAACGTCAAGCGATATAGGGCTCTTGCAGAAGGTAAGAAATGGCAGCAGTTGTTGGCAGAAAGAGCTCTTCCCCACAATTTGCCTCGCGATGTAGGAGTTGCAGCGTTTCGCCCGGCCACGACTATTTGCAAGCTCGTTTATATAGGATTAGTGTGGTTGAGAATGACCTGTGCCCACTATGCCAGGAAGAGAAAATGGATGCAGAACAACTGGAAGTTTGTGCAGCCTTAAAGGATGTCCGCGACTCCGCCTACCAGGGGGGTTCGGCAATGCAGCAGCGTGCGTAAGTATATATATTGGGCAGCACGACACCGTATGGCAACGCTGCCATGGGTGGGCGTTGGATAACAAAATGTTTAGTTCAAAATTGAGAATTATCATGTTTCTAATCTAGAGGCAAATTTTGAGGCAGAAGTTTACCGCTTTTAAGGATGCCAGTTATTTGCAAATGGACAATGAGGGTAGGAGCTTGAATGTCCCTCTCATCAAGCATTTGAATCTCCTTAAATATTAATAAATTTGGCAATTAAAACAGGAAATATACAAATTAACAATCTTGTATTATAGCGCAGATCCTTTTTTTTATTTTTATTTTTAAATAATAATATCAATTAATCACAAAGTAAATTAGAATGCTTCTAATGATGTACATAATGAGTACATCATCAGTCTTACGCCCGCACTCTGTGTAGAAAAGTGTTCATTAAAAGTCAGTGTAACTTTGGCTTTCTTTCTCCTTTTATATTGATCCGTGGTCTAAGCTAATTCAAGATTCTTACAACATATTTATAGCATCAAGTACTGATAGTGTTAATTTAACAACTTATATATTATTCATACCTTAATTAGAGCTGTTTTTTTTTTTAATCAGTTTGTATAATGGATGAATGATGTTATTTCAACATGGATTTTAATGTTATTAAAAAAAAAAAAAAAACTTAGCTAGTCATTAAATTAACGACTTTTCTTTTATAACAATTTTTAAAATAATGATTCACAAATTTTCTATAGAATAGAAATAAACAAACCGTTTAGTTGCCTTCAGAGTTTTATATATATATATATATGTACGCACGCACATATACAAAAAAAAGAAACAAAAAATATTATGAATAAAGAATTGCAAATAGAATATAAATTTCAAGATAAATATGATACGGCACGTAAGCTTTTCTTTTTTTTAAAAGAAAAAACCTGTTAGCATTTTTAGAATTACAGATTTAACAAGTCCCAATTCACTAATAATAACTAGATTTCTTAACATTCTAATAATTATATATTATACTGTAACACGTTTTATTTATTTCTAACCATGGAATAAATAAAACGTACAAACATAAAATTTATTAAGGAGTAAAATATACTCTGTTGAAAATCAATAACCTTGGGTGTGAATCACATATAACGTTACTTTCTCTTACTCCTTGTAAGAGAAAGTATTGTAATCGTGTCAAATTTTCGATATCGAGTTTTCACCGGAAATATCCATTTTGAGGTGTGTGTGTCTATGTATGAATGTGAACAGAATAACTCAAAAACGAAAAACCATAGAAAGTACAAACTTGATATTCCGTTTAAGTATCACCATGGGATCCGACAATAGGTTATCCGTCAAAATTCCTAAACCGGAAGTACCACTTTACTAGTTTTTTTTTTTACTTTTTTTTGCAATTTTCTCAAAAATGGTTCCAATGATTTTTCTTGAAAAACTTAGTACATCAACTATACATACAAAGAGTAAAAAACTTTTATTTGAAACATTTCTTCGGGAAAATTCATTTAAGGGTACTTTTGGGGGAGGAAGGGGTGGGATTACGGTTTCCACTGAAGTGCTTATTTCAGTTTATTACACAATTCTTATCATCTAGATAATATTAATTAGAATTAAATATGTTGTTGAAATTCCGAGTTAGAAAATATCGGATGATATCGGAAGTGCGTTTTTACTAGGAAGTATTTTTCAATTTTTTTTTTTTGGATTTTCACCATAAAAACACCAACGAATTTTTCAATAAATTTGATTATCACAATTTCGAAAACTGGAGTAAGAGAAAGTTGTATCACATGATTTTTCTCTTAATGTAAATAATACCAAAATTCTATTTTAAAAATTTGCTTCAAACTTAGAGTTTTTATTAAATTGAAGAAACTGTTCAGTATAGTTCAAATAAAACTTCCGGATATATTCAAATAAAATCAAGCTTGGAATTTTAGCAACACTTTAATTCTAGTAAATTGATAACACCCGTATAATAAAAAGAAATCCAACTTTAGAAGAAAGCATAACAGCATCTCCCAACCCCCCCAACCGCCGGAAGTGAATTTTTCCCAGAAAAATGTGTCAAACAAAAGTCATATAGTGTTATACAAAGTTTAAAGAAAATTTGTGGAGCCATTTTTGAGAAAAATTGTGATACTTCCGGTTTTGAGCAATTTAGACATAATTTATTGTCGGTAATTTCCAAATGGAATGTCAAGTTTGAGCTTGCTGCATGTTTCTTTTTTTTCGTTTTTGAGCTACACAGTGTTCATTTTCTTCAAACTCAATGGATCTCAAAACGAGTAATCTAGTGAAAATTTGAACGCGATCCCAGTATTTCCTACCATCAATAATAGAAAGGCAAGGAAAAAAAAGAGTTTTTTGAGAACGGTGTTGTTTGTTTGAATAATATATCTCAAAAACAAAAAATAATCGTGTGAAACTCAAATTTGATACTCTGTTAGATACGGCCATTAGTTTTGGATTCGAAGTTTGTCGGTAAATATCCATCACTGCGATGTTTTTTTTTTTGTATTTATTTTTTTCGGTTTCCGTGGTTTCTGGAAAACGTCTCCGACAATTTATTTCGCAATTTCACATATTTATTAAACAAATCAAGCCGACCACTATTATTTTGTATTTATTTACAACGATAGATGTATGTCATCAGTAAATCTGAGATCATATATAATAGTAAATAAAATAAAATCAAACAAAACATCCTTATGAGTTTAGTTACTTTCGTCACTACATGATAAGGCTTGAAACTGGTAGAGCTCCGTTAAGTTCGTTTGTTTTTAAAAGAACCATTAATTATTGGATAAAATTACTCTCTCTTCCTGAAAATAGGCTTCCTAAACAATGTTTCAGATCTTTATGCTCCCTGGATACCAATGATCATTATAGCAATGAATACAACTGGGTGTCAATGGTTAGATCCTGGGGGGAATCATTAGGTGACGTACATATCTTTCATACAATGGACAGTGATTTTATTTTAAATGATGTAGTTGATAAACTACTAAACACCTCACTTATTAAAGATATAGATCGGGCTCTTAATTCAAAATTTAGTTCCACCTACAGACGTGTAACTGACTTCAACTATTACCAACCACAAACCTATTTGAAATACAACATTAACTTCGAAAAATTAAGAATAGTTTTAGTCAATTGAGGCTCAGTGGTGACAATATGATAAAATTGTTCTTCAAAGGTTCTCTCCTCAACATAACATCCGATCAAGACTGCCCAATTTGTCAACAAATAATTTTAAATCCGTTGAATCATCTGCTGGTAGAATGTCAGGCTAACTATAGTAACCGTGAAAAGTTTTTAAAACACTATTTAACAGAATCTGAGAGTGACGCCCAATTAGATCGCTTGCTGAATTTAGACAGCATTCAAAAAATAAATTCTTTGTTTTTGTTTATCTTAAACACCATTAGAAAAACCACTTAAGAACCAAATAAAAAAATGTAAAGGTGTTTTATCTCTGGATACTGTCTCATTATTGCTGTTAAGTCTGTACTCTTGGTTTTATATTAAAAAGATTGGTTCATTTCTTATTTATTAATATTATTATTATTTTAATGTTACAGTATGTATATTTTTCAGAAGAATTGTTTATTTTGTTTCTGTTCTGTTTTTCATAATTTGATTCTTTTTTTTTTTCTTAATATGTAAAATTGTATATACCAGACTCATTGTACAAGTTTATCTTAAACAATAAAATATTATCTATCTAATCTAGTTACTTTCGTCTATTAAGAGATCCGAGGCCAGTTTCGCCGCATACATCTGGGAGGATTATCAGGGAGTGTCCGGGATGAGAATCGACTAACGAGAAGGTTGCAGTAAGAGGATAAAGGTTCCTGAAATTTTTTGTAACGGATTTTGATGATATCTTTAAGGAAAGGGATATTGAGGTTAGAACGCCTGGTTGAGCCCCACAGTTCCATATTGGTTTAATAAATGTTGTATATATTAGTCATTTTGTTTTCTAATGAAAGTCGTGCTCTGTTATCGAGAAGTCTTTCGTTTAGTGAATTCCTGTTTTTTGAGTCGTGTATAGGGATTACAAGTTAACTTTTTGTCAGTATACACCCCAAGATAGCGGACGACATCAACAGTAAGAAGTGGGGACATGGTTATAAAATAGAGGTGGAAGAGAGTTATCCGGCATAATGTGAAGGTGATTTGCTGGCATTAATTTTCATTGATTTGGAATTTCTATTTTTTGAACCAGGTTTCTATTTCCTGAACCAGGTTAAATGACTTTGTAGGTTTCTAAATATGAAATTACAAGAACAGGATGAGGAAAGGGAATTGCAGTGTCAACTGCGTAGGTTGTGATATGGGGTTGTCAGTTCGGGTAAGAATATCAGCAGTGTATATTGTATACAGTATAGGTCCGAGGATACTGCCTTGAAACTCACCTGCCTCAGAGCTATGGAAAGGAGAAAGAGAGGAACCGATCAATATTGGAAATAACGATTGGACAGATAGGATTTAAGGTTGAGATAATAGGTAGGATGATGCCCTTGAGTTTCCAGAGCAGACACTGGTGCCAAACTTGGTCCAAGGCCTCTCTGCTTTATGTCGAGAAAGATTCCAGCGCAAATCTCCTTTCTCTCAAGGGAGGATGAGATGGTGTCTACAACGCGGTGACACTTTATTTAAAATTTTTTTTTTACGCAAGTAGTTTTTTGGAGGATTCCTGGCTTCCCAGGATCCCTTCTAGCTTTCTCTAAACAACTATTTTGAAATAAAATACTCTTTTATTAATTTTATAATTCAGAGTTTAAATGAATATATTTTTAATAAAAAACTAACTTCATTTAACTACCTGGAAGTGGCGATTTTATAGAATTTTTTATTATTTTTCAGTTTTTGCGATTTTCTCAAAAACGGCTTCAGTGTTTTTCCTTTTATTTGATATAAATATTCATATACTCGTATATATGAACCTAATTGTTTTATATCAAACATGGTTTCGCGACAATTTTCTTTTTGATGATTCTGAGAACGCTGATGCATTAGACATCCCTTCTATAATGCTATATCAGCATCGTTTATGGCCCCACCATCTGTGGGGGGGGGAGGAATAAAGGATAATAAAATTCTCTTGAAATAATTTGTTTAGATATAGATATATTTTCATTTCATTAAAGCAATATATTATTTATATATTAACATTTATATTTTGGTAATATTAATTAATGATAATAATCGTGGTACAAAATGGTCATATTATTTGTATTCAAGGTGGTGAAGGTGGTTGGCCGCCAGTGTGCAGGGATTAAAGGGCAACAGGTGAGTTTATTGTTGAGTTATTGGCTATAGAAGACTTACTGGCCTATTACATTCTCTCATAGACAGACACATATACACTGGAACAAAGCTTTTTATATGGTCGTTTTCAATAATCGATATATTTAGTGCTTTTTTTTTTTTTTTGAGCAAACGTGTAAACTATTGTTATAAAAGTGTAATAAATTCATTGAAGTATATAAATACGAGTATATTAAACTAAACAGACATCTTATTAAATTAACTATATACATATTGAAATTTGAAGTTACATTGATTTTTCAAAAAGAAAATAAAAGATAATTGATGTGAAACACTCATATGTCTTTCTCTTTCGAAAGTTTTTAAAATTCAAATTGTCCACTTGTTAAAAATATGAAATTTTTGCATTTTTACAATATAGCTGACCCTTAACTATATATAGTTGGTTTTTCAGGGCATTGCCTCCGGATAATATTCTCTTATTTTCTGACAACAATGTCCATCACTAGACAGTGAGCTATCGAAGCTCCTAGGAAGAGAAAAATCTAAGGATAGCACACTGGATTCTAACCCGCACTCCCACAAAAAATATCCCTTCCCTTAGGAAAACAATTAGAGTTTTCTTAATATTAAAACCGGAAAATACTAATAAACATAACGAAAACTGAAAGTGAAAAGAAAACCTTAGAAAATCTGGATGAGAGGGTAAATTTTATATAAGTTTCAAATCAGTATCAAACATTTTTACTTTCTCTTACTCCTAGTAAAAGGAAGTATTGTAATCGTGTCAAATTTTCGATATCGAGTTTTCACCGGAAATATCCGTTTTGAAATCCCCTGAGTCCAAAAAAGTAGTTCAGAGCAAATGGTCTGTCTGTGGTGTGTGTGTGTGTGTGTGTGTGTGTGTGTATGTGTATGTGTGTATATGTATGTGAACAGCATAGCTCAAAAACGAAAAATCGTAGAAAGTTCAAACTTGATATTCCGTTTAGTTATCACCATGGGATTTGACAGTACGTTATCTCTCAAAATTCCTCAACCGGAAGTACCACTTTATTAGTTTTTTTTTACTTTTTTGCGATTTTCTCAAAAATGGCTCCAACGATTTTCTTCAAACTTTATCAACACACATACAACTACACATACAAAGAGCTACAACTTTTATTTGAAACATTTCTCTGAGAAAATTCATTTAAGGGAACTTTTGGGGGAGAGGTGGGGTTAGGTTTTCATCTAAAGTGCTATTTTAGTTTATTGAACAATTCCCTCATCTAAATAATTTTAATTAGAATTAAATATGTTGTTAAAGTTCCAAGTTTCAAATAAAACGCATGACCGGAAGTGCGTTTACTTTACTACTTTACTAGTTGGTTTTTTTACGTTTTTGCGATTTTCTCAAAAATGGCTCCGACGATTTTCTTGAAACTTCTTATATAAACTACGCATACAAAAATCTACAGCTTTTACTTAGAACATTTCTCTAGGAACATTCATTTAAGGGCACTTTTATGGACGGTGTGGGTTATGTAAATGTTTTTCTTAAAAATGCTATCATAGTTGAGTGTACAATTCATCAGCCCCAAACACAATAATTGCGACCTAAATAGGATGGACCAAAAATTCCAAGTTTGAAGAAAAATTAGAAACGTGGAAGTGCCGATTATTTATGAAGTTTTGTCAGTTTTCGACGAATTTCATTAAATCTGGTACACTAACTATAATATTTGTCAATTATAATTTTGAGAAATGGAGTAAGTGAAAGTTGTGTGAGTGTTTCACACCAGATTTTTTTTTTTTCTCTCTAAGAATCAAGTCTTTATTGTTTTTGTTTTTTTTGGCAAAGGTTTTTACCATATAGCTAGCGTTGGAGATACAGGAGGTCTAATCTCACGGTAACTTTAGTTGAATTTCAAGGTTCACAGTTTATCTGCAATCTACATGATGTCTATAAACAGTTTACTTTAGATTTAGAATTCATACAGGTTTCATGATATATATGTATTGCTAGAGAATATAAGTTCCTCATGTTGGAAAGGAGCTTGCAGGCAAGAATTTGTAAAGCTCTTTAAATAATCTGTTCCTTTTGTGCGACATTGATTGGCACTCTATTACTATATATGTTCGAGGTCGTCCTGTTCGTGGGATCTCTCGCATAACACAAAAACTGTATAGGTTAGTACAGGAAACTGCATGGCTGGATTTTAATCTAATTATTGTTACCACTACATGCCCCTTAAACCATGGAGTTTATCTGACAGTAAGCAAGTATCCCTTGTAGAAAGCTTCTTTATCTGAACTACTATACTCTAGTTCAAGATGTGGCCCTTTATGACTTGTTTGACGTCCGTTGAAAGGGAGAAAAGTCTGTTTAGCCAAGCCGTATACGATTTCGTTGTGTCTTAGGCTACCTTTCTTTAGTGCTTTAACACGTTGATCGCAGGGTTATCCAGATCTGGGCCTTTAATCATAATTGGATGACACTTTTCTTCGTCTAATTATTCAGGATTCGATGAGTAATTTACAACAGTATTATAATTTATTTATAATGCCATTGTGAACATGGTGATGGGGAAAAAATAGTGGCCAGTAAATTTGCCACAGAAAAGTCAGGACCCATAGTTTATTTGTTGTGGTGGTTGGTTCCGCAGAGCTGGAAAGCATCAGAGACATTTTGGACATTTTCCGTGGTAGCCTGCTTCATTTTGTGATCATCGACCGGTTTCGGGCGTTCGCCCATCTTCAGGATGCGTTTTTCAGACAGTGTGCCAACACAGACTCATACAGAGACTTAGTTTCACACTAACTCTTTGATAATAATGATGATAGTTAGTGATGAAAGTTAGTGATGATGATAGTTAGTGTGAAACTAAGTCTCTGTACGAGTCTGTGTTGGCACACTGTCTGAAAAAACGCATCCTGAAGATGGGCGACACGCCGAAAACGGTCGATGACCACAAAATGAAGCAGGCTACCACGGAAAATGTCTCTGATACCCATAGTTTAGTTAGCAACCGCAACAAGGCGTCACCATGCGAACTTTAACATTGCATTACGATCTCTGCCACACCCCCATAACAGTCAATCTCTCACCTAGAAGGCTGTCTTCAGCGGTAAGAAAAAGTGAATATAAGCTGACCATCTGAGGGAGCTAAGGGTCAGTCACAAATTCTTCTTTGAAGGTTTCAGTCTCCAACTTCACTTTAAAGGTTGACTGCAACCACATCAACCGTGGAACGTTTATCTTCCTAGCCACTCTACTAGCTCATCACTGTTATTACAAGCAAGAGTTCTAACATGACCCATTACTTTTCAAGCGAGTCGTAACTCGATAACTCATACACCATTCTACATTCATCACCCTATCACTCTTTGCTCGGTTACAATTCTTCTCTCCTTACTCAGGAAAATTATAAATATATAAATATAAAAGAGTTCAGTACCAGTTCGTATGTTCATTCATTCATTTTACTATCAGTACCTGCTACCATTACCGTATTTAATGATAACAACACATGTAAATGTATAAAATATACATAATGTCCTTTAACCAAAAAAAAAAAAAAAAAAATGTATAACATTATATTACTTTACTAAAACAATCCAAACAACACACAGCTGCGGTGAATTGACACAATTATGACATCCATTTTGTTGTAATATGGCGGTGAATTGACACAATTATGACAATATGTTCCAGCCATGTTTACATTTTTCCTAACTAACTGGGTTCCAGTACTTTGCCTCTTTTTCTGGTAAAACATAATGCACATCTTTTTTTTATTGTTTTATCCTGCGGTTTTTTTTTTTTGTTTTTTTTTTTATCCCGTAAGAAATCCATTTGATTTTCGGTGGACGATCAATGTGTTATGAGAGAAGTAATTTCGAGAACTGGTTTTCTTGTAAAATGTTTTGAAATGTATTTTTGTTTTAACAAATAGTTTCCGTATATCTTTTTATGTGTTTCTCTTTACCACTCTGTGTGTACGTGTGTATGTGTGTGTGGTTTTATATATATATTTATACGAGGTGATAATTATCAAAAGAAAAAAATATCAAATGGTACCCTACTTAATTTTTTCAATGATTCTAAGCATGTTGAATAGATGGATATTATCTAACTAGGATTTTATCCAACATAGCATGCATATTAATACAATTCCTGACAGGTTTCAGATTCTCATTCATAGTCAAGATTTCTAACTTTATTTTCTGCCACGCATTACACTTGTTTTGATACAATCAAGTTCTTCAATTATTATTATTATTTTTTTTTTTTAAACTGACGAGAGGTGTTATGGCCGAGCAGTTATCTTGCTAGAACAAAATTTGTTTGCGAAATTTAAGACACGCACTAATATGAGCGCAAGCACATGCACATATAAACGATTCGCTAAACAATTTTTCTTCCATAATCTGGAACCAAAACATGTACTACCTAAAAAATTTGATACAAAAGCATAGTTTCTTTTATAGCCTTAAGAGAAATTTAAAAATTGTATTGTTACACTATTGTGTCCGACGAGTGAAACTGAAAAAAATGTTCAATAAAAGCGCATTTCCGGTTTACTAATTTTCTTGAAACTCAGAATTTTGGCCGTTTTTTTTTTTTTTTTTTTTTATTTCTTATTATTTTGTTTAGATGGTACGTAGAATTGTATAATCAACTATGATAGCACATAAGAGAACAACATTACCCAAACCCTGCCCCCAAAAGCCCACTTAAATGACTTCACCAGGAGAAATGTTTCAAATAAAAGCTATAACTCTTTATATGTGTAGTTTACAGACCTAGTTTAAAGAAAATCGTTGGAACCTTTTTTCGAGAAAATAGGAGAAAATTGAAAAATACTTTTTCAATAAAAACGCATTTCCGGTCATCCGATTTTTTTCAAACTCCCAAATTTCAATAAACACATTTAACTCTAAATACTGTTATTTAGAGACAGTATTATTTAGATAGTAAACTGAAATAACAGTTTAGAGGTAAATCTAACCCTACTCCCTCCTTTAAAAGTGCCCTTAAATAAAATTTTCCAAGAAAATCGGCGCTCCATTTTTGAGAAAATCGCAAGAAAGTAATACAAAAAAAAAAAAAAAAAAAAAAACCATTAAGTATAGTGTTACTTCCGGTTGACCGCTGACCTGCTGTCGGATCTCATGACAGGCACGGAATTCCCACTGCAACTAGAATGACATCGTAAGCCCAAGCTGGTGTCAGGAGGTTGTGGTAAATCCGTAGGCTTGTCTTTGGCCGGGCCAGTGACCATTCTAGACCTTCAAGTAGGGGACTTGTTCCCTCTACAAAATGGTACCATGGGATCGTGAGCCAGCCCGGCGGAGTTCTGTCTCCGCGCTCACGAGTTGAGGAAAGGTTTCGTGGTGGTCGAGGCTTCGCAAGGATGATAGTAGAGTCCCAGTGTATCTGTTCTGTGGGAGGAAGTTGGTTGGTTTGCCTTCGGGAATAGTTCCGCCTTCTTCCAATCCCTCACAACAACATGTCGGATCTCATAGTGATACCTAAACGGAATATCAAGTTTTAACTTTCTACGATTTTTCGTTTTTGAGCTATGCTCTTCACATACTTACATACACACACGCGCGCACACACATAGGCCATTTTCTGAAAAACCACTTTTTTGGGCTCAGAGAACCTCGAAACGGATATTTCCGGTGAAAACTGGATATTGAAAATTTGACACGATTGCAATACTTCCTCTTACTAGGAAGGAATAAGAGAAAGTAGTTAGAAGAGAAGTTATTCTTTAGAGAAAAGCTTAACGTTACTGTTCCCTTAAAATCCCCCCCCCCAACCCCCAAAAATCAATTTTCCCTGTAAAATGTTTTAAATAAAAGTGATAGGCATTTATTTGTATAAATATAGTATACGGTTTAAAGAAAAAAATCGTTGGAGCCCTTTTCAAGAAAATCATTAGAAAAACTGAATATAAAAAATTCATTATAGTTGCACTTCCGGTTGATGAATCATTGACCGAAACTTTCGTGTTTGAACTTTCGAGTATGAACCGTTGGAGTCATTTTTGAGAAATCGCAAAAAAAAGTGAAAAAATTATTTAGTAAAGTGGTAAAGTAAACGCACTTCTGGTTATCCGATTTTTTTTCAAACTCGAAATTTCGACAACATATTTAATTCTAATTAACATTATTTTGACAGAATTGTCTAATAAACTGAAATAGCATTTTAGATAAAAACCTAACCCCACCACTCTCCCAAAAAGTGCCCTTAAATGAATTTTCCTAGAAAAATGTTTCAAATAAAAGTTGTAGCTCTTTGTGTGTAAGTTTGTAGAGAAAATCGTCGTAGCCATATTTTAGAAAATTGCAAAAACGTAAAAAAAAAAAAAAAAAAAAAAAAAAAAAGTAGTAAAGTGGTACTTCCGGTTGAGGAATTTTTTGACAGATAACGTACTGTCAGATCCCACATGCAGATACCTAAACGGAATAAGTTTCAAAGTTTCAAACTTTCTACGGTTTTCCGTTTTTGAGCTATGCTGTTCACATACACACACGCACACGGACACATACAGACCATGTGCTAAAAACCAATTTTTGGACTCAGGAGACCTCAAAACGGATATTTCCAGTGAAAACTCGCTATCAAAATTGGACACAATTACAATACTTCCTCTTACTGGGAGCAAGAGAAAGTAATAAATAAATAAAACTGAACGAATACCATATCCAATCCCATTAAAATCCTTTTTTTCTCATTTTAATTTCATTTCTTTCTTCAAGTGATGGTATTTAACAAAACTGTGTACTTTAATATTGCTCTGTCTCCAAGCTGCTTTGTACTGTACACTTTGTGTACATATATATCCAAAAGTAATTAACTTTTCCAAGAAATAAGAAATTAGATCTTTGTGATTTTTGATTCAGAAAAGATTAATTAATTTTTCTTAATAAATATAAGAGCTCTTTACATTGATATCTTTCACAAATTTCCCTTATGAAAAAATTTCCAAGCGAATGCGTTTTATTAAAAATACAAATGTTTATTCAAAATATTTTGAACTGCAATAAATGAAATTGTTTTAGAAGTCTATTAATTAGAATGTTGTTTATGATAATTTCATTGATGCCTAGAATTATTATATAACATTCCTGTTGTTTATTAGTGGATCTGGAAAAAGCTAGTTAGAAATTGGTCAGAGTGTGTATGTGTGTTTGTTTGTTTGTCCTACCGACATATACTTGCTGATAAGGAGTTCATAAATATCACCTAACATACACCACAATTTGAATATATAATTAATAAAGTTATTGAATATAAAACAAATTTAACCCCCCTCCTCCTCCTCCTCCTCCTCCTCAATAGGATTTATTAATTTCTTTCATTAGAAGTAACAATCTTGCAAATCGGCCAGTTGTATCCTGTCTTCTGTTTGTCACGGAGTGGATAGTTGTAGATTAAATGTTCCAAAGTTTGATCGGTACTGTTGGTCACAGGTGCAGGGTAGTGGTCATTAATTATGTGTAATCTATATAAGTAATGTCTAGTTCTACCATGACCTGTCAGTAACTGTGACATGATTTTTAAAATGATATTGTTTTTTCCTATCTTGCATTGTATGTACTTCTGGGTTCTCTGCCTTTCATTGTGCTGACTCACCCTTCTTCCAATTTCACTTCAGATAAGTCTTCGGTGCTTTGTATTAGTAGTAGGTCTGTAGTCCTAGTTCTGTTGTTCCTTCCTCAGCCAGTTCATTGCCCTAAAGTTCTAAAATGAGATTTTCCCATCCTACTTTGATTTTGTAGTTGATTGCTAATTACTGACTTCCTCTCTTATCTGTTCAATAAGCGGCCAATGTATGTCTCTCTTTTTACAATCTTGCTCTTAATTCCGCTCTACACCAACCACTCTATTGCCTTATACACCGCAAGCTGATCACCCTGATTGTTTGTTTTTTTTTTTTAATTTAAGGAGCGTCAACATTTGAATTCAACATCTGATTGTTACTACAATTGGAGTCTAATCTGTATTAAAAAGATTCAAAAAGATCCGTATATAAAAGTATTGAAAAAATACTTTTCAAAAAAAACGGTGAAAAACCGTTGATGAATTATGTTACAAAGAAATTTGGTGAGGATCGGTCAAGAAAGAAACATTCAATTATGCCAAAGTTTCGTAAATGATTTAAGACAAGAAACTAGTAAGTTTTGGTTTTCTTTTTTTTATTTTCTGCGATGTAACAAATGTGTATGTTTAAAGCCTTGATAAAGACAGGAAACTCTGTGGAAACGTTGGCATAATTCAATGTTTCTTTCTTGACCGATCCTTACCAGATTTCTTCATAAAAAAGATCCGTATAATATTCTACAAAAGCGCAGCTTACTTCACCAAATGTCTTATTTCCGTCTGTATAAATTTCAAATTTGTATTCGCCATCTTTATTGCTGCCAAATGACTGTGTCAAGTCAGGCGTGAAATCACTTTGAACTGTCAATCTCATATTCATATTCTTCTTCATTATCTTTCTCCGGATTAGATATTTTACATAATTGTATCGCTTCCTGGACAATTTTTATTAAAACAGGACGAATGTTAGCCATGAAGAAATTGTCATGAATATTTTCATGATACGAAATCCGGATCTGGATTTTTGTTATAGACCCGGCTTGTTGTTGTTTTTCTTGGGGTAGCTATATGGGCCCAGTGAGGCTTTGGATAGCATAGGGTTTCCCTCCCCACAGACAAATAATAATAATAATGATACGAAATGCCATTAGCCGTCATCATTTTATTACTTTCTCTTACTCCTCCTAGTAAGAGGAAGTATTGCAATCTTGTCAAATTTTCGATATCAAGTTTTCACCGGAAATACAAGTTTTGAGCTCCTGAATAAAAAAAAAAAAGTGGATTTTAGGAAATGGTCTGTATGTAAGTGTGTGTGCGTGTGAACAGCATAACTCAAAAACTATAAAATCCAGAAAGTTTAAACTTGACGTAATTACTATATGCCTCCTCCCTCGGCCTGGTGATGGGCAATAATTTCGTAGATTGTAGATTTTTGTAGGGGATTATTGCACTGCGACCTGAAAGATCTATTGTGCTCCCCCGGAGCGTTCTCCAATGTACAGCCGGCCTCCAAGCAGCGTTCTCTAGCTAGAGACAACACTGCCCATCACCGGACAGTGAATTGTAGAGGCTCCTAGGAAG
>JAAEAF010009628.1:0-45275 GCA_011037195.1 Triatoma infestans
AAAGAAAATTATTAGATCCGTTTTCGAGGAATTCACAAAAACTGGAAAAAAAAAAAAATTGAATAAAGTGGCACTTCCGGTTGATGGATTTTGCCCGAAATATTCATGTCTGATGGTTGCTGGTGGTTGTTCCTAAACGGAATACTAAGTTTCGGGCTTCCTGCAACTTTTCGTTTTTGAGATATTCTTTTCACACACATACACACGCACACATACATATACAGATCATTTTCTAAAAACCACTTTTTTTGGACACAGGGAACCTCAAAACGTGTGTTTCCGATGAAAACTCAATTTCGAAAATCCCGGCACGATCGCAATGCTTACTTACTGAGAGAAAGTAAAAAAGAAAACCCAAATAGAATCCCACTTCATTAATAATTAGGGTTTAAGTTTAAGCGAAATTCATTTGGGTAGAGACCAGTCTTAGTTATGTATTGCTAAATAAAAGATGTAAGAAAAATAAAAAATGTTTTACCAATAATTTAATTTGATAGATAACTATCAAGATTTAAAGAAACTGGATGTTAAGAAACCATTTAGAAATGAGGTAGCACAATCAATCGGATCAATTTGTAGAACATTGAAGATCTTTAAATTTTTATGGAGATTGAATAGCATGTATTCAGTGAAAGTTTATTACTTCCTTACTTTATAAAATGCAATAAAATAAATACTTGTGATATCTTTTATAAATTAAATAAAATGTTTATTTCCTCTTAATTCCAAAGAAGGTGAAGCTGTTGAAAGTAAAAGGAAATAAAAAATAATAATAATAATAATAAAGAATTATACATTTCGTGAGCCGTGACCTAAAATATTTACTTTCTTATTTAGGTAGTATAAATTAAAATTGATGAATATAATATATTTATATTATAAAAATTCTGAAGTTAACATTTATTTGCATGCTATGATTCTGGTCCATTTTTTAGGTTATGTATGGAAATCTAGTAATTTGCAGAATTTGAATTTTATTAAACTAACTAATGGGCTTTAGAGTTCTTGCAGAACTTTGGCCTTTCCGATGATTTTCTTCCATTTGTCCCGGATGTAATGGATCTAGGAGAGAGAATAGAAGATAATTTAGGAGAGTTAAAGAAATAAGCTAGTAGCTGTACTGAACACTGGATATAATAAAATAGAAACACAAACTGCAAGGACTTTACACTGTTAATAGAAGTTAGAGAATAGGTAGCGAGAATAATTATAAAGAGAGAGAGAGACAGACTGACTGAATAATTAGAAAGTAAGTAGATTGATGTTAATTGACTGGTGTCGAAGACTATTCCCTCTAGATAAGGCTCGCCTATATATGTATAGAAACTCCCTCCCTAGTCTAATCTAGGTGGCGGGCTAACTAGGTTTTTCGAATCCTCACGATGTTAATGATTCGGATCCCATTATACGGATTTTAGCCTTTAATCTCTCTCATCTCCTCACCCAATTCTGCGGAGACCAACCTCGACATCTACTAGTCATTTAATTCTCAACATTGATTTGGATTTTGCATTCTCCATTTCTTTAAAACGGGCCAAAATATTATTAGGAGGATTTTCCTTTTCCAGATAGCAAGCACTCTTTTTTTGGAAACCTGCACTATCATTTGCGTCGACATATCCCTGGACCTAAAGGCATTCTTCATTGCAAACATGCGTCTGTTTCCAGTAAACAGCCTCGTCTTAATTTGATCACATTTCCATATGGTTGGTAATTAATGTACCCAGATATTTGTTATCGAATACTTCTTGAAATATATGCCCTGCTGATTGAAGTTTTCCGCTTCTCCTCTGCTGCCTAACGGTGATTATGTTCTTAGCCGCCTTTTCAAAATCCTGAAACACATCCACAAACATATTCCATGAAAAAATCACGATGAAATTTGATTGGAAAAAATTTAGGAAAATATTCTCTTTTTATTTTCAATTGCAGGTAAAAGCAAGAATTTTGTGAGCGTCTCAAAATTTATGAAATAGAGTTTTTAGATCCTCTGGGTGAGGAAAAAAATTATTACTGTTTGGTGTGGGTTGTGTTTTGGACTATGTGTAAGCAAATTATCTCAAAAACGATAAACTGATATTAAGTTTAGGAAACACCATCACAACAGAATGAACGTTTTGAATGAAAATGAATTATTTTTCTTCTTTTCAGTTTTTCGCATTTTTTTTTGAAGCATTGTTCCAACGATTTTCTTAAACTTCTTATACTACATTTATAAATGCCTATCACTTTTATTTGAAGCATTTTTCCAGGAAATTTGATTGTTGTTTTTTTTAATTTTTCATCCTTTTGGTCAGCAGAATAATGCCCCTAATCTGGTAGAAAATTATCAGACTTTGCTCAATATTCAACGAAGTTTTGAAAACTGGATTCAAATAAATAAATCAATCAGTTCAAGGAATAAACTTTGACACTTCCATTAGCAAAACAAAAGAATTACTTGAACACTCTAAACAACTTTAAAACAGTAGTAATAAATAATATTCATAAAGTAATAAATAAATTTAAACAGTGGTAATAAATAATAGTCAATAGAGGTAATAATAAGCAGTTTAATTAAAATCAATTTATTAATTAATTATTCATATAAATTAACTATTAATTAATTCAATAATGTTATTAATTAAATTAATAAAATTAATTATTAATTAATTCATTAATGTTATTAATTAAATTAATAAAATATTCTTACAAAAGTTGACATCAAAATTATCATATTCTATTCAAATTGTTAAACTCACTTTAAAATTAAATTGTATAACTAATTAATATTTATAATTTCAGACGGTAACTGAAGGCAGCCAAACTCAAACTGGAGAAATTGAAACGACTACTACAGTAGTCCAGTACACTACAGTACCAGAGGTAATTATTCTATTTGATTTTCAATTAAATGTTAAATAATATTAAATAACATATATATTATATTTATACGAGAATTTAATTTTAAAAATTATTTAAATTATATAATGAAAACAAAAATAATAAACGAAAGAAACTCAAAAAATTCTCCAGGGATTTTAAACTCAATGTCAGTTCCAGGGATTATAAAAACATAATCCCAGGTTATTCAAACTCCCTTTGGGTTAATGAAAAAAATTCTATATAAGAATTGTTAAAATAGATTTTAACTAAAATTTGTTCAAACGATCTGTGCAGTAAAATAAAAAAGTGTACATAAAAAAAATTCCCACAGTATTAATTTAGAACATAGTAATAATTTATTGAGAAAGTTAATTTGACACTAATTAATAAATTCATTAATTCAAAGACCTAGTTCCGGGACCCAAATTTTTTTAAATTTCAAATAGCTAGTTCATATTGCATTTTGATACTGCCTATTTATTTCGACGAAGACCTAGCGGAGTGCTAATAAAGATTATTATAATGATCGGATGAAATAAAATACGAAAATGTCACTTTAGAGGAAAGCCTAACGTCAATCTCTCACCTGAAACTCGCATAAAATGAACTGTTCCCCCCAGAAAAATGCTTGAAATAAAAGTTGTAGCTCTTTATACTAGTAATTGGTATATTAAGTTAAAAAAAACAAAAACAAAAAACGACGAAAAACTAAAGAATCCTTTTAGTAAAAGTAAATTTGCAATTGAACCGATTTTGACGAAAATCTATTGATGGGACTCTTAGTACCGCTTTTGAGTTATGATAACCATACATACATACACACACACACACACACAACACGCACATATATATACGAAATTCTCAAAACTATTTTGTTTCAAACTCAGGGGACCTCAAACGTGTATCTCCGGTGAAAAATCGAAATCGTAAATTTAACACGATAACAATTACTTTTTTTTATCAGCACTAGTGAGAAAAAGCAAAAATATATAGCAATTTATTAAGCTATGAAACAGCATCTGATTTATTAATAAAAATACTTTCACTTATAGAGAGAATAGGCAACTTGTTACAACAATAAAGTATTGCTGGTTTGCATATAGCTGACCATAAATAATAATTAGTAGTATTCAGACGAAATTCTTGGAAACTAAATAAATTTATTTACAATGTCAAATAAATAATAAAACAGTTTATTTATTATTTAATAATTGGTAGTGGATATTTGAATATACCAAGAAGCAGAGCGAAAATGTTATTACATGTTTGTTTCAATAATTTAATTATAAAGTAATAAATATAATTATCAAGCTGGCTGTTTTAGCTTATCCTAATCAAAAATAATCATTACACAATGTATCGTAGTAATTTAAACATTAAATACAATTGTTACATATTCAATTATCTTAATAGATTTTATTAATATTTTAATAGAATTAGTTGTAACCTAAGTTTTTCAGAATTTTTTGTTCTGTGTTTCACAATAAACGGTAACGAATTGGTGGAATACGGCATACACAAACTCACAATTTATGGCATATACACCACCACCATCACTGATACAATAATTCTATTGTGTTCTAACCATCCTTTACATCATAAACCAACTGCATTAAGATATCTGGCGAACAGATCTAAAAACCCACATACCCACAAGCTATAAACAAGAATTACAAACCGCCTACAACATATCCAATAACAATGGCTACAATACAAATATTATCCAGAAAACTGATAAAGAACAAGACACCCCACCATAAAATAAAAATGATAATTATAATAGTATACCAAGTTGCCCGCAAGAGGTATCTGTTGCATGCAATTACTTGGGGAGTTAGTGACCTCACGGGTTACCACAGCTCAGTACTTCATGCACTTCGTCAGAACAGTACACAATACACTTAAACTACATACATCCTACACTTTACAGACAAGAACAACCATGTGGTAGCTTAGTGGAAGCACGCTGGACTAGCAACCCGGAGGTCCCGGGTTCGAATCCAGCATGCTGCCCTTAGATTTTCTAAAAGATTCTTCTCGACCGCTCTTATATGAAGGAAAAGGATTGTGTGATTCGGTCTTTTTATATTTATCTATTAGTGAGCATTCACGAAAATAAAAATAAAATAGGCATTCAGAAAAAAAAATGAAAATATTCCATGCACAGACGGCATACAGTCATTATTTCTTCAGATATGTTAGAGGCGAAAAATATGGCCAAAGACCCTGGCAGGCAACGCCATAAAACATATTGAAAAACAAAAAACAGAGCCTAAAGCGTCAAACTTGGTTGAGTAACTGATGAATGCGTTATCAATTATCAATCAATGCTTGTTTACTGATTAAAATTGCAACTGTTCGTTCTTTTAGTTGAATTGAAGTAAATGTTCAGAATTTTGTATAATACTCGTATAAATGTGACAACAAAATAAATGCAATACATAAGCAAAAAGTATTTGCAATCAATTAAGTCATAAGAATATGGAATCTTGCATTTGAATAAAATGTTCAAATTGTCAATCCATTTGCTACCAATATTTTATCAGTTATCTATGAAGAATGGATCAAAGTTTAATAATCAGTACACATAGATAAGTTTGGTAGTATGTTATTAAATTAATTTTTACCAAAGCCTGGAAGTAATTTAAAACTTTTTGGCACAATGAAGACCAATGCGGCACACACACACACACACACACACACACACACATATATATATATATATATATATATATGCTTATGGAAGTGAGTAGTAAAGAAGAATAGAACTTAAAAGGAACCTATTGGTAGAATTACTACTACTATCCAGTGTGTAGAGTGTATAACGAGTAGGCAATGACCAAAAGGGTATGCGGTTCGTTTAGCAACAGACATATAAACGGACAACACATCAATCGTGCCACAAACAAAGGATGTAGGTGAAGTGCGGGTCTATAGTAGGTGGCCCGCTCTTCTCTTCATTCCTTCTTGCTCATTCGCCTCACACACATACACACACACACACACACACACACACACACACATACGCCTACATTGTTCTCTCTCAGTTGTAACCTTCACTCTTGTCCACCACCAGTAACTGTATTTACCAACAAAACAAGTAAATAACCAAACCCTTTGTGGTATCGCTAACTATTTACAATTTAATGTCCTTGTAGTACACCTGTTTGTGTCTTTGTACTGGGCAACATTATACTAAACTCTGAAAATACTGCAGTAACAAAATATCTGCTAAATAATGCTATTAAACATAATAATGAGTTTTAAATCAATCTTTAAGAATTTTTTTAATCAGAAAATAATCGGTTACCAAGGGTTACCAAGGTATTCTTTAAATTTTACATGCCACTTCCATGTAGTGTGGAATTAAATAGCAGCAACTGTTGCTATGAAATATTTTTAGTTTCTTCTGATTGCGATCGCCTCATATTTTTGAAGTTGAGTTTTCACCGAAAAAAAAAACATGTTTCTAGGTCCACTGAATCGAAATATTGTTATTAGTAAAAGGTGTGTGAGTGTATGTGTGAGTGAGCAAGTGTCGCAAACAAAATGTCGTAAAAATGAAAAATTACTCTTCAGCTTAAGCTTAAACGTGATAATTCACCACAACTACATTGAGCCTCTCCTTTAAAGTATAAAATATATCACTTTTACTTGAAACGTTTAGATTAGATTAGATTAGATTGAAACGTTAATCCGGATAAATTGATTTTGGAGAGCTAGAAGAACTAAAATTTTCGTTTGTAGATTTGTTTTGGTTGACTGGAAATGTGATTTTGCATATCGTTACTTTCTTTTTATTGTCATCGACCGGTTTCGGGCGTTCGCCCGTCAACAGGATGCTTTTTGTCAAACAGTATGATAATGTGATGGATGCAAGAAATATAAAAATATATTTAATTTGAAAAAAAAATCAAAATTATGAAAATATGTGACATTCCCATGCAAAGGACATTTCAGGTAGAAGACCACTATTGTCTTTTAGAGTTCATGAACTTGATACCATTGTGTACCCCTTCTTCTCACAGGGGAAGATTTGAAATAACAATCAGAAGACATTTCTTCAATATAGTTGGTTGTAGTCACCGCAGCAGAACACTTAGGAATCAGTGCCAGATATAAGTTAAAACATAAGAGCTTGCATTAAATCTAGATAAATAATTAATTTCATGAACATAATAGTTGTGATATTGTAAAATATTTAAATATCTTTAAAGATAATATATTTAATTTAATCTACCAGTGTTTTCATAATTATTTCTTATTACTTCTCTCTTATACATATATACTTACAAGCCCTTTTACTAAATCGCTCGTGCTACACAAGCTACCAGCACACAAATACACAACATCACCAATCACATTTCAATAACATAGATTTGCACAGAGCAAACTTAATTGATACATAAATTACATTTTTGACAAAAAGCATCCTAATGATGGGCGAACGCCCGAAACCGGTCGATGACCACAAAAAGAAGCTGGTTATCACGGAAAATAATCTTTCATGCTTTCCAGCTCTGCGGAACCAACCACACAACAACTTCTTGGATTTTCTTTATAACGACTATAATGTTTCTTTAACCTTGGTATACTAGAGATGCAGATTGTTGTAGGGGATGATCGCACTGCAATCTGAAAGATCTATTGTGCCCCCGGAGTCTTCTCAGTGCATTGCCGGCCTCCAAGCAGTGTTCTCTAGCTACTGACAACACTGCTCATCACCGTACAGTGAGTTACAGAGGCTCCTAGGAAGAGAAAATCTAAGAAGGAAAAGGATTATGAGATTCGATCTTTTTAAAAAATAAGAAACTTAAATTTTTACCAACGTTTCGACAAATATATTATCTTTTCAAGGCATAAAAAAACCTATTAAATAATTTTAAAAACATAACACATTTAAAAACTTATGTATAAATTTGGAAATGTCTTATGTTTTGAAGATTATGTAATAGTTGTTTTTTTTATGCCTTGAAAAAGACAATATATTTGTCGAAACGTTGGCAAGAATTTAAGTTTTCTTATTTTTTAAAAAAACCGAATCTCAGAATCCTTTTCCTTCATATAAGAGCGGTCGAGAAGAATCTTTCAGAAAATCTAAGGGTCGCATGCTGGATTCGTACCCGGGACCTCCGCGTTCCTAGTCCAGCGTGCTTCCACTAAGCTACCACGTGATTGTCCTTGTCTGTAAAGTGTAGAGTGTATGTAGTTTAAGTGTACTGTGTACTGTTCTGACGAAGTGCATGAAGTACTGAGCTGTGGTAACCCGTGAGGTCACTACTCCCCAAGTAATTGCATGCAACAGATACCTCTTGCGGGCAACTTGGTATACTATTACAATTATCATTTATATTATTATGGTGGGGTGTCTTGTTCTTTATCAGTTTTTTGGATGATATTTGTATTGTCGCTATTGTTTTTGGCTATGTTGTAGATGGTTTGTAATTTTTGTTCTTTGTTTGTGGGTATGTGGGTTTTTAGATCTGTTCGCCAGATATCTTTATGATGTGAAGCATGGTTAGAACAGAATGGAATTATTGTATCAGTGATGGTGGTGGTGTATATGCCATAAGTATTGTGAGTTTATGTATGCCGTATACCACCAATTCGTTACCGTTTATTGTGAAACACAGAACAAAAAATTCTGAAAAACTTAGGTTACAACTAATTCTATTAAAATATTAATACAATCTATTAAGATAATTGAATATGTAACAATTGTATTTAATGTTTAAATTACTAAAATACATTGTGTAATGATTATTTTTGATTAGGATAAGCTAAAACAGCCAGCTTGATAATTATATTTATAGCTTTATAATTAAATTATAAAAACAAACATGTAATAACATTTTCGCTCTGCTCCTTGGTATTTTCAAATATCCACTACCAATTATTAAATAATAAATAAACTGTTTTATTATTTATTTGACATTGTAAATAAATTTATTTAGTTTCCAAGAATTTCGTCTGAATACTACTAATTATTATTTAGGGTCAGCTATATGCAAACCAGCAACACTTTATTGTTGTAACAAGTTGCCTATTCTCTCTATAAGTGAAGGTATTTTTATTAATAAATCAGATGCTGTTTCATAGCTTAATAAATTGCTATATATTTTTGCTTTTTCTCACTAGTGCTGATAAAAAAAAGTATTTGTTATCGTGTTAAATTTACGATTTCGATTTTTCACCGGAGATACAAGTTTGAGGTCCCCTGAGTTTGAAACAAAATAGTTTTGAGAATTTCGTATATATATGTGCGTGTTGTGGGTGTGTGTGTGTGTGTGTGTGTGTGTGTGTGTGTGTATGGTTATCATAACTCAAAAGCGGTACTAAGAGTCCCAACAATAGGTTTTCGTCAAAATCGGTTCAATCGCAAATTTACTTTTACTAAAAGGATTCTTTAGTTTTTCGTCGTTTTTTGTTTTTTTTAACTTAATATACCAATTACTAGTATAAAGTGCTACAACTTTTATTTCAAGCATTTTTCAGGGGGGAACAGTTCATTTTATGCCAGTTTCAGGTGAGAGGTTGACGTTAGGCTTTCCTCTAAAGTGACATTTTCGTATTTTATTTCATCCGATCATTATAATAATAAAAGAATTAATTATATTGCCGAAATTTCAAGTTCGAAGGAAATCAGTTGACCGGATGTGCGACTTCACTGCACAGTGTTTTTAGTTTTTTTATTTAATTTTATTGATAAATATACCAAAGCGTTACTTTGAACTTGGTATTATACTAACTACACACATATATATACTGGATGTACCAGGTTAAATGACATAACTTCAGGTATCGTTTCATTGGTTGAGAACAAAAAAAACAAAAGCCCTTTGTACTTTTTTTTCTCTTTACTTTATTGTTGATGGAAATTTATAACATTGTACTTACACAATAAGTCATGTACTTAGCACTAAGTTAGAGGGTTCATGATCAAGACGTTGGGGGGAGATACTCCCAAGCTTGGTCGCGAGAGCTTGTCTGGGATAGTAGGTTGAATCCCTCAATAAGAATTTCTGGAGAAAATACATTTCTAACATTTCTAAATCTATTTGCACCACAGCAACATTTCCTCCCACAATAATACAAAGAGTGAATTCAAAAATTATTGAATAAATAATTAATTCGTCATGAAATTATTGCAATTAATTCAAATCACATTAACTAATAAAACGATTACCACTTATAAAATTAATAAATGTTCCCCATCTATTCCTTTAAATTACAATTGATCATTTCAAAAGCATATTTAATATTATTCCAAGCGTGAAATTTATCATTTAATAGTACGTATTTTATCAAAGGCCTGTATTATTGCGAACTTTCCATTTGGCCATGTAATCATTATAATGTAAATCAACAATTAATTTTATGTTGTTCAGAAATGTTTATTAAATTTTCTAATAATTTGTTTCAAGTACAATAGCCAACTTATTTTCCATTGTCAATCATTGTTTTGAGAAATCATTAGTTTTTTTTGTGACGGAATTTATTAATATATCGAATTTTGGTTGCTGCTTGTAGGACCATGTTTATTGTAGTCTTTTCATATAATATTATTCTATGTTTATCAATTGTCAAATTAGTGAAAAAGCGTTGATAAAAGTAATTCGCTTTAGAGATGAATAAAGATGGGTAATAAGACGATATAGTTCATCCAAATTTTCATACTTATATTTATTTCAAATAAAATTATATTTCAAAAACCAATAAATTAAGTTTAGAGTAAAGTGTAAATCACGAAATCATAAACTGAATAGATATTAAAAAATATTGAAGGTGTATTCTAATTAATCACATATCCTTCCATCTGGCCGAATTAGAAGCGTTCTTGTGACATCCAAGGTGACAAGAAGAGCTATGCGACGAGCCTCCGGCTATATATCTTCGCCATGGACGCGGCTTATTCCACCTCTAAGACTGCATCGATTGTTGACCGGCCTCGCTTGAATCCGTATTGATTTGGGCAAAAAATCTCCTGCATTTCAGATAGCCTCCTTTAGCCTAGCACAGATCATTCTTTCCAGTAACTTTCCGGCAATATCCAACATGCATAGAGATCTATACGATCCAGATCTTCTAGGTTCTCCTTTCCCCTAATCAATCAAATTACCCTTGCTATCTTTCAACTTTCACTGAACTTACTGATAACAAAGCTTACTGTCCAGCATCAACACCGGATCCACCTATGCCACCATAAGAAGCATTTCCCCGGGGACTCTATCGGGTCACAAGGCTTTTTTCTATTCACTTTCATCACTAACTCGTCTTAAACTGGGCACATCTTGTACATTGACGAAGTTTTTTCCTGGCGAATCAATTCCATAATTTGTCAACTCATCGTCAATGTATGGCGCCTTAGCAGCCTCAAGTTTCTTCATTACAGTCTTATTCATCCAAACGCTACGGATCCCTATCGTCACCCAAACACAGCTCTTTCCAACAGCACTTCTATTATTAATGGCCTTACGTAGTTCCTTCCTTTTTACTTTTTTACTTCACTATCCTTATTTCATCCTGCAAACTATCTCTTATTTTGTGCGCTAATCTTCTTGCATGCAGATAATTTCTTCTTAATTTCGCAATTTTCTTATGTCAGCCAATAAACAGAATATTTGACATGCTGCGGTCTCCTCCTTGATATTGAAACACTACAAGTCCTCTAAATAGCTCCAATTGTAGCAGCGACATTCTTTCACACTCGTCTTATAATTTTATTTTGCATGCAATTCTTAAATAAATTAAATAAGTTATTCATACTCGAAATTTTAACGATACGTTTAAGTTCTTTTATTGCGAGATAAAAGATATAACTTAATCTGTTAAGAATGAAATTTACAATAACGTTTAATCATTAAAATCTAGAAAGCACTTCAATTTCTTTGAAAATGGTTTATATTATGAATGAATGAAAATATACTGTATTTTGTAATTATTTACAATTACAGGAGGTTTGGCTCTAAGCAGACAAAAACAATACAAATTATACTTTCTACTTGTAGGTGAATAAAATAGTGTTGAAAATTCTCTTCAACAATAATGAAAATAATAATAATAATGGCTCTTAGTTAATAAAGAACAAATAAATAAGTAAAATCAGACAAACCTTATATCACTAATGAAAAACAATATTAAACCTCTAGAGTATACACTACATAATAAACATACTATAACATTGTGAGAGAAGAGAGAAACAGAAAAAAAGAAAACTGAATAAATAAATCATTAATATCAAAAAATAACAAATAATAATAGTAATAATATTAATAATAATAATAATAAATAAATGACAATAGTAATGATCGTATTACAAATCACTCATTTGTGCCTTCTCAGAGATGGTTTTAATAATAAACAGATAAATGCTATTCAGATGATTGACATCACTAACAGTTAATAACTCTTCTATGGCTTGGCAAGGGGTATTAATTGACACTATATATTTATTTAAAAAGGTCTGTCTTTGAGCCAGAAAGGATGGGCAATAAAGTAAAAAGTGAGTAATATCGTCTTTTTCTCCAGAAGTACAAAATTTACACAGATTATCGCTATTAAATTTTCTGGTCACACCATTAATGTGAATTCGAGTAATTTTTTTACTTGCCATCCGTAATTGTGCTAAAACCCTTAATTTATTAATGTGCGCATTAAAATGTAAATACTGTACGGGTAATCCTAATGCACTTATGTTTCTAAAATAAACATTGAATGTTGAATTGGTCACACTGTCAATATCTAAACTTAAAAGATGATTCCTCATGGCTTCAACCAGATCACTGCCACGACTTTTGATTTCCTCTACGTTCTGACTAATCCAAAGATCACCAGCCCCAACGATAGACAGTAGTCTGCTAATTTCGGAAACCCAGTTGAATGGTATGCTACCAATGCCACTAAACTCAACTAATCTATTGTAACATACTTTAGGTAGCTGATCCTCGGACATACCTAATACCTTTATCCACCAGTTTAACATTCTTTTGAATATTTTCCATAAGACATGAAGGCGGCCTGTTTCAATTCTTATATAAAAACCGGGCGTATTCCTGGGTAGATTAAGCAAATATTTTAGATAATTTAGCTGACCACGTTCAAGTTCGTTAGCGTATAAACTTCCCCAGATCTCGGACATATAAAGCAGCACACTTTCCGCCATAGAATCATATAATTGACATTTTGTATCCCAAGTGTCGGACTTAAAGGACTGTAATATTTTCGCAACAGACGAATTAACATTTCTTTGAAAATGGGTTTATATTATTAATGGCTGCCAAACTTTAATAGTCAAATTAGAGTATTCATTGAAAAAAATGGCAAACAAAATTCTATATAACTTCATATTCGTGTTAAGAATTCTGTATGAAAAGAAACTGTATTCCTGATTAAACTCAATATCGAAATTCTATGAATTGTTTTAATAATTTTCGGAATTTTATAAATCTTACCGGCACAGCACAGACAGAGATGGTAATAAACAACTTTTGCAGATATTTCTGCACATATCACTTTTGGTTGAATAATTATATACACTCTTAATAACCCATCATGCATTTCTACTATTAACACACAATGGATCAAATCATGTCAAATCACCCAGGTTGATATATAAATCATGCTATTAAAACGAAACAAATGTCAGTAAAATGTCAATTTTCTGTACAAATTGACTATGTACAGTACATTGAACTAATACCTAATTTTTATTATTTTTTAATTATCTCATTATTACTACTATATAATGATATCATTATCATTCAGCAAATTTCTTTCTTATCAACAAACTAACTTTGCTAGTGTAATTATTTTTGATAAATTATTCTTTATCTACTTTTACTATCGAATTATTTACTTTTAATTTCTACAGTATGTTCTTCTTGATTTAACTATCATCCTACTGTAAACTATTTTAACCATTACTACAAATACTTTAATTTCTGTTATTTTGTAATAGATTTATTTTAGTTTTCTTTTTTATTGTACTATTCAGAATTGCACATCGATCCCTCGATTTTCCTATGAGACCATGCCAAAACTTCGATATCGAATCCGTGGAACCCCTGTCATAGATATGATTTTTTTTTCGTATATGGATCTGTTGTCTAATATATTCCAAATAATATAAAATTTGAAATATTTGTTTCAGAATACATTTGGTACGGAGTGGACTAGTACTGAGCCTTCAGCACCAGACCGAAGCGGCAAACCGGGAGCAAGTACGACATTACCTCAAACTTCTTTTGTTTATGAAGTAGATAGTGCAAGTTCTTTACAAGATATTACAGCTGAAGAAAGCAGGACAAATTTGGGCAATGTATATTTACATTTTGAATCCAGAAAATATAAAAAGAATGGACAAAATAAGCAAAATGATATTAGCAAATACAAATCAAATCTGAAACTACAACAGCAACAGCCTGAACCGGCATCATCTGTAAAAATTACATCTTATGTAGCAGATAGTGAAACAGCTGTACCAATGAAAGCTGGTGAAGACACTAACAAAACTGTTGGGGATGCTGATATGATATCAGCTTTTTTTGTAGCACCCGAAGAAGAAGTGAATGAAATTGAAAAGCCACCATTTTCAGGTAGACCAATTGTTGTGACAGATCTTAGCGATGATTTAGTAAGAAATGAAAGATACAGCACTAAAGATGTGACAAAACCATTGACTAACAATATACTGGCACCAATCAGAGCCGCAGTGACATTATCACAAGATAAAGAAACACCATCAATTGAGAAACAAGTTCTACGTGAGATGCCCGTTTACAAAACATTTATAGAAATACAGAAAGCCATACCTTACGAGATTAAAGATGTTGAACAGAAAGAAGCCCGGCCAGTTAGTAATGAACTAATTCAACAGCAACAACAACTTCATCAACATCATCTACAACAGCAGCCACAAATTGTACACCAAATTTATCAACGGCCACAGTTTACAACTGCAGCAATCAGGCCGCCAATAGTATTGCAAAGATATCCAATGTATTATTATGTACCGCATGGTTATATTGGCAATTATGTAATGAGACATTCATATGAGAATACCGGCTATAGACATCCAAGGCCTATACAATATCTATTAAAATATCAACCACAACTTTATGCAGGTCTTGTTTTAGGACATCCAGCCTATTATCTAGCAACACCGGCCACGGATGATGGTGCTGATTTGAATGTATTGCAATCAGAATCAAGACCGTTTCATGCGCCACCATTCAGACCTAGCCATCCCGTATATACTTCGCAATACCCACCGTATACATACAGGGTGATGATGCACGCTAGCAGTAGAGGGGCTCATGCTAGAGCCGCTAGGAGTAAGCAACTTTGCATTGAGTATGGCGGATTCAAACCGCCTATGGTACCTTCAGTACAAATTGAAGAAGCACTGGCCGAACAAGCACATCAAGCTTTGGCATTGGATGAAAACCAAGAGAATTAATCTGTATAAGAATTGGGCAACAATTAAATTGGAGTGATCAAAGTTGTAAATTGAAACTTTGCGAGATAAATAGCTGTCTTAATTAGTCGCTCAATCACTTGGACAGCAGTACCACCTAAAGCCCACAGATAGAGGCAAGTACTTCTACCGGTAAAGGGAAAAACTCGTCTGCATTAACGACATGAAAAACAGAGGCATAGGACAATTCATTGTTAAAACCAATAAAAGGAAGTACAAAAAATTAAGCTCATTTAAAGCATAATATACGGTTTTCAGTGGAAAACGGCTATAAATGTACAAAATTACATCCAAATCGATTAATGAAACTAAAAAAAAGAAAAAAAGTCTAACATAAAAGGTAGAAGTAAAAAAAAAAAATCTGCCAAATAAGTAATATTTTTTATTTCAAAAAATAATTATAAGATCTCTTATTGACGCTCAAATTATTTGCGATTTACAAAAGTAAGCCACCAAATTTAATATATAACTTAATATTTAGATTTATGTGCCCGCAATTTTAATTTTTGTTTTATATTTTAAATAATAATAATATTAAACAATGCTGTATATACAGAGATAGGTGCTTAACTATTATTTTTAGCATTTATATAAATTAATTGTATATAAATATATATTTTTTTTATAATTAATAGATGTGTCCTAGAATTTTATATATAATAAAATTTGTAAGATTTTTATTTTTATAAAAAAAAAAAAATATATCATTAGATATAAATTTTGGATACCATGTAAATTAATAATTACATTTTTGTACTTTAATTAATAAAATTGTATATTTTTATTCTAAAAAAATAATGAAAATAAATACATAATCAATTATAGGAATATTTCATATTCTAACGAAAAGCTTTTTAAAAAAATGCATCATTCCAAAGCTGCTTTACTTCAACACATGCAAAAGATACCTACGAGGCATGTCCAGAAAGTAAGTGTACTGAGGCTCTCACGGTCGGAGGGATTTTGTTTTCGACATGTTGGCTACACTGTCATGTAGCCTGATTCCTCCCCTCCGCAACGAGACCGGTTCGAGGTCAGTACGTTGAGAACTTTCGACGCGACAATACGTTTCGTGAAAAATGTCAATCCAATCTCCCGCCAAGTGTGAAATATTCAAGGTCGGGCAAGAGTTTTTGAGACGCTACAAACTCCATGGAGATGAATTTCTCCGCTCCATCATTACTGGAGATGAAACTTGGGTTGCACACTACACACTGATACCAAAAGGCAGTCTCAACAGTGGCGTCACACCTCTTCACCCTCGACCAAAAAGTTCAAAACCATAATTTCAGCCAAGAAAATCATGGCATCCGTGTTTTGGGACTGTCAAGGCATAATTTTAATTGAATAAATGCCTCAAGGGGAGACCATCAACTCTGCAAGATACTGTGAGACCCTAAAAAAATTGCGGAGGGCGATTCAGAACAAAAGGAGAGGCATTCTGACAAAGGGAGTCTGCCTGCTGCACGACAATGCCAGACCACACACTGCTTGCCTCGTTTAAATGGGATATCCTGAACTATCCCGCGCATTTCCCTGACCTACCACCTTCAGATCACTATCTCTTTACCTCCCTGAAGCTGGACATGGGTGGAAAAAGGTTTTCAACCGACGAGGGGGTGAAGGGGAGGTAGAGAAGTGGACGAAGGGATTGGCGGGAAACTATTTCGAGGAAGGCATCAAAATATTAATATCCCGGTTCCACCACCTGCATTGAGAGGAATGGTGACTATGTCGAAAAATAGCTTGCATATGTACTAATGTAACCAGGTAATTTTTTTGTTCAAATAAAAACTTGTGGAACCTACAAAAATTCAGTACACTTACTTACTGGACATGCCTTACAAGGACATGGACCAGTCGTATGTTTATAAAACTACTGTGGATACGGGAAAATAATGCCTAAATAAACATTTTTAACCAAATATTTAGACGTCAAAATGAAATGAAATAATATAAGTACAGTCCATGAAGGCCCAAGCCTTGCTAGATGGCAATTTAAAAAGGGGGGGTGTGATAATCACGCCGAAGTTGCCACGCCGTTTTTAGTTGCGGCCTTCGCTACCTAGAGCGCTACTAACTGTAGCTTCCCACTTTTTATCACGATGCTGGGTCAACACTGATTTTGATTTTCTGGAAAAAAAAATCATATTATTCTAGGAATCACTAGACAAATTAATTTCTTACAAAAGCATTAAAAGATTAATCTATGGATTTAATCTGCGGTTTTTAATGGTGACCACAGTTCACACATTGCTAATTTAAAACATTTTTAAAAAAAGATAAAAGGTTGCTTCATATAACCACAAATATAATAAATATACTTTGCGTAAACCACAATACATAAACATGGTGTAAACCGCAAAACGAACAGTTGTTCCATCATTAAAGAAAATATTAGTTTTAAATCGTTTACAATTCTGAAGGAATTGGAAATAAAGAAATATGATGGAAGCAACTTCCAATGGATGGAAGAAAGGAAATATAATTTCATGCTTGGAAATCATTAATAAATACCCATGAGTTTGGTCAAATGCTGTCTACATCAAGATTGTAATATTTTGTTTACATTGTGTGATACACTGCGATCTTCAAGCCCTCTAAATGTTGCTTTTAGAGGGCTAGGATATTCTCCGTGAAAAATATCCCTATCATTTTTATTTCTTTCCAAAATTTAATGGATTAAACGGTTCTTGTGTCCTACTCCGATAAGTAGTGTGCACCAAGCTATAAAATCTTCTTTGAGTGATTTGCCACAATCCATTAGAAGCAACTTCCTGCCCGAATCATAGAGTTTGCTTAAACATTCCAAATTCGTTTCATCTATGCAGTGTTGCCAGGTCGTAACAATCAAAAATTCCCTCGCACTCTCTGAAAAATCCCTTTTCTAGCACAAAAATCCCTACAGACTTAAATTCTTAGGAATTTTAATAATATGAATACATTTTTAAATAACATTTTACTACAAAAATTGTTTACCTTAATAAAGATCATCCTAATAACCAACATGGTCTCTCCACAGCTCTAAACTTCTTCGATATCATCCACTTCTTCCACATTTACATTAATCTACATTAATCACTTTAGTCTACACTTAAGAACAAAAAATTAACACTTTCTGATGAAGAACGGCAAAAAGACTCAACTATTAACTAAGGAAAATATATTACTTTAGCGAAAGGTCAATGAAACGGTCACACGATATGTGAGTTGCAGTTGCAATACCACTTACTCATGCTCAGATTCAAACAGAAATGTCCAAGCAGAAAAAAAAGTTGAATTAAATAAAATTAATTTGTGCAGTTAAAGTACTGTGAATATTCCCTACGTTTTACACATTTTCAAAGAAAAGTCCCACAATCCCTTTAGTACCTTAAATCTCCCTACAGGAGGGATTTTCCCCTACACCTGGCAATACTGCATCTATGAACTCACGTTTTTAATGGCTCCTTGTATCAAAGTTCGTTTCAAGATTGAACTGGATCCACATTCCTTCTATCTGGATACTGTTGGGAAACTTGCCCTATTGGCTCCAATTAATTGCTGATTATTGGCCCAGGCACTCCAGTCCCAGACCCTTCAAGGTCCTTTAATCATCCAAAAACTATGTAATATATGTATATATATATCTTGACATCATGATAACGGATTGATTACTTAGCCTCATGGAGAAATGTTGAAACTATAATTCTTAACATATTATTCATAGGGGAGATGGGGATCAGGGAACTAGGTGCCAATACAGTCTTTCAATTTATTCCACTCCATCGCTATTCTGACGATAGCCACTTTCCATCCTCTCGAACATTTTGGAAAGCTATAACATTGAAAATTCCATCCTAGTTACAGCATATTATAAATATGATTTTTTTTTATTCATTTTATGTTAATACAATAATTAAGAAACCTTATAAAGAAAAATGCTATAAATAAAACGAATATTATTATGCAACTAATGAAATGAATTTAGCAGCAATGTGTGGTTGGAGACATCAAACTAAGATGTTTCGGCTTATAAATTTGGCAGTACAAGTGTAGAATGTATATATGCTGCAGGTAATGATATCAAGGAAGTGATATGTAGGTTGAAGTTTCCCAAAGAATACTCTAAACCCAAATAGTTACTGGAAGGACGCTAAAAATTTCCTGAAGAAGAATTTAAATCACTTCTCTCTTTGCATCCATAATGGTTTGGCAATAATTAATAATACATAACTACAAAAGATTACTTGTAAATGTAATATATTACAATAGAAAATGTTGACCATCCTTTCCAAAAGAAAAGTTAATATCATTAAGATTAGAAATTAATTCAAAATAAAAATAAAAAGATATTTTAGTGATAATACTCCTTCTACTCAAGAATGTTGCTATCTTCTATCCTTAGGACAATTTATCTTTTGCTTGGTTACTATGGAAACATTATATTTAAGCCTTATTGGGAGGGAATCCATTTAGTTTAGTTAGAGAATTTACTTAGTTAGTTTATAAATAATATAACCATTATTGATTTATTTTGATAAAGGCGTACATTACAGTTGGTTGAATTTTAGATCAAGTATATATATACAAACATGATATGGTCGGTCGGTATATAAATTATTTTATTCAAATTGAGATGTGTGTTGTTTGTATAGGTCTTATTTACACTGTATCACAAAACAATTGACTCTTTTCTCGTTCAATGGCTTTCATACATAAACCAAAAATTTCCATTCATTTTTACTAATTAAAATATACTTCATAAATATTATAAATGGCCATTTACTTTTTTTATTTAAATAATTTGTAATAATTTTCCTCCAATAAAATTAAGAAATTCATAAAAATACAATTAATATTTTTATCAGGCTGTTAAAAATTTTATAATTCAATTAAGACATTTTTTTATTTTTTATTTTATTCATATATTTATTTCATTATTATATAAATATTTTCTTAAATAAACGGCCAAAACGCCGCTGGCCCTGCGACCATCTTTCTTCTACTTAACACCGACCAGTAATAGGATGATACTATAGGGGGTATCTCCATTGGGCGGCATTTACTTTCATGCCAATTACTATTCTAAGATATTCACTTACTACTGTTATTATTATTATTTTTTTTTTTATAAGATGTCTCGCGGCCCTTAGCCAAGGGGGAGACACCTGGATCATTGTTTTCTGTTGATCTCAAGTTTGAGTAATCCTTTCAGGATAACGCGCCATATCACACCAACTTCAGAGATAACAATCGGCACAGTGTCAACAGACTCAGCGCCTCTCCAAAGAGAAGCAACCTCAGCTGCCAGCGGCCTGTATTTAATCAGTTTCTCATTGAAGGCCCGCACAACATTACCTAAGTCGGGAACTGTGACATCAATTATGTACACCTTACCCTCACTCATATTGTGTCACACAATATCAGGTCGGGTGCCCTCTACTGTGTGATCCGTGAGCATCACGCGATCCTAATAAAGTGTGTGCCCGGAGCTTTCTAGCACCGGCTCGGGATCATATTGGTGGGACGACTGAATGCATACCTATCTTCAATTCCAACTCCCGGTGCAGTATCCTAGCCTTGTGTTGTCCTTCTTATGGTACTCCGTCTCTGCCAACATTAGACAAGCAGAAAGAAGGTGGTGGATCGTCTCTGGAGCAGATTGGTATAATCTGCACTTTATATCCAGGACACTGACATCTTCTATAATATAGCGCGTAAAATACCTGGTAGCCACCACCTGATCCTGAATGGCAATTAGGGTCCCCCACAGTTTCTGGGTAAAGTTGCCCACAAATGAGCCACATCACTGATGCCTCTTTGTCTATGGTTTGTTATGTCACCATCCAGCACTGCGGGGTATTGCCCATGTAAGGCCTTGCACACCATGCTGCGGCCATGTCGGTGGTAGGGTCCTGAACTTCCTGCAGTGACGATGACGCCCCGTGTAAATCTAAAGGCGTATACCCCTTATCAGCCGCAATTGCTGCACCGATCAGGCTCAACTTCCGGTGGGAATAGAAATAAGCTCTCATTCGGGCAAGTGTGTATCATGAAGGCCCGCGATACTGGCTATACCTTGTCCACTTTCGGACCGCGGCAACTCGATTCTTTTGATGGCAGACCTGGGGTGGTGTTTATTTTGCATGGTAAGTGCTGTTCTAATTGAACGCTGCAGCGCCCCTAATTCTGTGGCGGACCACATTACCATCCCGAACGTATATGACAAAACCGAAACGCAGTACGAGTTGATAGCCCGGGTCAACTTGAATTTCGGAGGCCAGTCTTAACTGTCAAGTAAAGACGCTTTTTGAACTTGTCAATTACTAGCTGTTTAACCATTTTGTGTTCTATTCCTCTCACTTGCTGTACCCCGAGGTATTTGTACATTTCTGTTTCCGCCATGGCTTCGAATTCCCTATGGTCATCAATCTCATTAGGAGTGGGTGTTATTTTGCCGCGTAGGATCGTCACTTATCAAGTACGAACGTCATAGAGATATCTGCGGAAAACTTTCTGACCGGATCCAGGAGGAGTTTGAGTCGGTCTTTGCGACCGGCGTACGCCTTCACATCATCCATTTACAATAAGTGTGATAACTTATGATCGGACGCAGCCGTGCCAGTCAAAGAATAGCCGTACCCTGAGGAATCAAGCAACTGAGACAGCGGGTTAACCGCGAGGACAAACCAGAGTGGGCTCCTGACCGGTACCGGCACCGCGGTCACTCCTTGCGGGGTAATCAAGCATGTGCGCTAGCTCCCCACGGCTGTACAGAGGAAGGTTACTATACTAGTGGGCACCCTGTATATCTTTAGGATATCTATCAGCCAGGTATGTGGCACCGAGTCATATGCCTTCTGATAGTCAATTACAGATTACGTTTCATTCTCTTAGCTTGTTCCATAACTACAGAGTCAACCGTCAGAAGTTCTTTGCACCCGTAAGTGCCTCTCCCACAGCCTTTTAGCGCTTCCGATATGATTTTCTGACTAACAACATGATCATAGATTCTGTCAGCTAGGCACGTGGTGAGTACCTTATAAATGGTGCACAGACAAGTGATAGATCTCGGGTACTATGTCCCGTGTCCTGGGTCCCTATGTTTCAGTTAGGCCAGTCCACAAGTCATGCACAACGACATGGATTCCGACCTACCAACAATACTACTCAACCAAGCGGCTAAACTATCGTGCGGGATTGTGAATTACTTCCACCGAAATAGTGGATACCGTCGGCACCAGGGGCCTTCCAATTCGGGCATCGGCTGAGTGCATTCCTGATTTCGCTCAACTCAAAATCCTCAAACGCCACAGCCGGACGAGAATCACGGTCCTCTGCCAGATACCGAAGCCACGGGGCCTGTCGATTATTATTATTATTATTATTATTATTATTATTATTATTATAATTATTATTATTATTATTATTATTATTATTATTATAATTATTATTATTATTATTATTATTAGATGTGAATTCTGCCCCCTGTGGTTCCGGGGGTAGAATAGGGCCACAGTGTCTCCCGCTTGACGTAAGAGTCGTCTAAAGGGGCAACTGACCGTTGACCGGATACCTTTTCCTTTCTTTTCTTTCTCTGTCCTTTCCATCTTTTTTATTGTTATTATTGTGATTATTATTACTTTATCTTCCCTGTCCTAACCTCTCTTTTCCCGTTCCTCTTTCCCTTTCCCATCCTATCCTATTTTTTTTTTTTACTTTTCCCACCTGGCTGTACGTATAAAAAGCTAAGGGAAGGCTACCCCGACAGAAAACCATCTATGGGAGAAAATGAGGGAAAAATCTAAGAATAACCTTACGGTGCAGGGGGGAAGATCCCCAGTACCGGCGGCCGTCATCGAACCCTGACCTAATTAAGGTGCAGAATAATCCAGAAGAAATAAGGTTAAAAACCTTAGAAATGGGAGCAGGAGTGAGGCAGTCTATGGAGGCTCTAAGAGCTCAAATTAGAGAGGAGCAGGAAAGAGAAGATACTCTGCTCGAGAGCTGCTTAGAAGAAATATCAAGTATGCGGGCGGCAGTCAAGCGGCAGCCGAATGTAAACGCTACAATTAAAAAAGGTCTCCCAAAGCTAGAGGATTTTCTGCTAGATATTCGAAGCAGACGGAAAACCTGGCGAAGACTGGATGAGATTCTCTCAGTAGAATCTAGATCAAGAAAAAGGCCGGGAAGCTCACCTCCGCAGCTGCAGAAGACTGCACCTGAGCAGGTTAGAAGGTAGAAAAGAGGCCAGAAGAAGAGCTCAGGGCTGTAGAAAAGAGGAAGGAGAGTGAAACGAAGAACGAGATGCTGACTGGTATTGATAAGGAAGAAGAAGTAACTGAATGGCAACGGGTTGGAACAAAAAAGAAAAAGAAGAAGGATAAGCTCCCGCAGTCTTCCCCGACAAGCAGGGAAAATACAGAGAAGAGAAAACCACTTGGAGCTCGGTACTCTGCCCTCAGCATCAAGCCGGGGGAAAATATGTCCTACGCCCAAGTACTGCGCAGTATAAAGGAAAAGGTCCAGCCTGAAGAGGCTTAAATCAATCAGGCAGACTAAAGATGGTCAAGTTTTACTAGAGCTAGGAAGAAAGACAGAAAATCCAGAGCAGTTTGGGGCTGTACTTACTTCGATTTTGGGGATATGGCATCGGTTAGGTGCCTAATCCCTAGGACTCGGTTGAGATCAGAGATCTGGACTGCCTCACGAATAAGGAAGATGTTGAACAGGCTCTTAAGAGAGATATCGCGGAGATTGGTGAAATGAGAGTTACCATTACACCCCCTGATGCAAGAGAACAAAGACTAGCGATAGTCCAGTTGGGGGAGAAGGCAGCTGCAGCACTGCTAAAGCAAGGGAGAATTAAGATTGGGTGGGTATTCTGTAGAGTCAGACAAAGAGTTGTTGTTCCTCGCTGCTTTAGATGTCTTGATTACGGTCACGTAGCGAGGACATGTGATGGGCCTGATCGAAGTTGTCTTTGCTATAAATGTGGAGGGGCAGGGCATAAGGCGAAAGAATGTACAGCTAAAGAGTGCTGCCTTCTTTGTGCGGAAAAAAGCTCTGAACAAGAGACACTAGCCCACGCTTCAGGCTCGGGAAGATGTAGGGTGTTCAGGGAAGCTCTGGAGAAAGCAAAGCGGCGACTGCGATGATTCACATCTTACAGGCAAACATGCATCGAAGTAAGATTGCAGATGAGCTCTTGTACCAGCTGGTATTCGAAAAGAAGGTGGATCTGTTGCTGCTTAGCGAACAATACCAAGACAAGGAATCGCCAGGGTGGTTTTCTGACCTTTTAGGCAGAGCGGCTATTTGGGTCCCAGACTTGGGAAAGGTTCCTGTGCACGTACATGGAGCAGGGAGTGGATATGTTTGGGTTAAAAGTGGGAAGTCACGTACTTCAGCTGCTATTTCACGCCAAATGAATGTATCCATGACTTCCAACAAAAGTTAGATGGGCTTGAAGATGTGCTCTTCACAAAATGTGCTGTAATAGTATCTGGATATTTCAATGCTAGAGCAGTGGAGTGGGGCTTACCTGATACGAATTCTCGTGGCAGGAGGATCATGGAAATGGCTGCAAGAACGAGTCTAATTGTTCTCAATATTGGTAGTACGACAACTTTTCGGCGCCCGGGATGCTCGGGGACTATCCCTGATGTCTCCTTTGCTTCAGAGGATATAGCGCCGAAGGTCCAAGATTGGTATGTCATGGAAGATTATACTGGTAGCGACACCAATATATCTCCTTTCGGGTGGAAGACAAGCGGTATTTTGATGCTATTCCTCAAACGAAACCACTTAGGTGGAATGTTTCTAGAATGGAAAAGATGAAATTTGCTGAGGCTATCTCCAGAAGAGTAAATATGGATGATACGCAAGTTCAGGATGAGCGGGAGGCAGTTGAGACGATTGTCTCATCTACTATGAGGATAATCAAAGAGGCCTATGAGATTTCGATGCCGTGTAAGAAACCCCGACATCAGAAACAACCAGTTTACTGGTGGACACCGGACATTGCCGAGCTACGAAAGAAATGCCTAAGATCAAGAAGGATAGCTCAGCGGGCAAGAACTAGGAGCCAAGCGGAAGCGAGATCGGCAGACTATAGGGCTGCGAGAAGGGCACTTAGACATGCCATTAGTTGTAGCAAAATTCGGTGCTGGAGGGAGCTATGTGACGAGGTCGATGTGGACCCGTGGAGGCGGGGGTACAAAATTGTGACTGGGAAACTTGGAGCCATGAAAAGACCAAGGTGTTTAGATGTGACGACTATGGAGAGGATAGTTGGTGCACTTTTCCCCGAGCACCCGATCCGCGAAGATAGAGTCTTTGGTGAAATAAAGGAAATACCACTCTTCAGTGAGGAAGAATTAGGAAAGGCTGTTCAGAGCTTGAAAAACCGTAAAGCTCCGGGCCTAGATGGAGTACCTTCAGAAGTGCTTAAGATGGTTGTTCAGTATAACCATCAATTGCTTCTGGACATGTACAATATCTGTTTAGATTGAGGGATTTTCAGCACTCGTTGGAAGAGTGCACAGCTGGCGTTGATTAGTAAAGGGAAGGAGGACCCTGGACAGGCGTCTTCTTACAGGCCCTTATGCATGCTGGATAATGCCGGGAAACTCTTTGAGAAGTTTATCAAACTCCGTTTGCAAATGGCGATTCAGGCTGCTGGAGACTTATCTCCGAAGCAGTATGGGTTTAGAAAGGGACGATCGATAGTCGGTGCTCTCTGGGAGGTTATAGATGCAATGAGTGAGGCAGAAGAACACAATCATTTCTCACGGCGTATAGTCCTCTTACTAACGCTCGATGTTAGGAATGCGTTTAACTCTGCTAGATGGATTGATATGCTAGGGGCACTGGAGAACAGTTTCAATATTCCGAGATACCTTCTGCGTATTATTAGTGATTATTTAAAAGGACGTTCGTTGCTCTTTGAGACTACGGAGGGATGGAGAATGAAGCCTGTTACTGCGGGAGCAGCTCAAGGATCTATTTTAGGTCCTGATCTGTGGAATGTCTGCTACGATGGTCTGTTGCGGGAGAGGATGCCAGAGGAGACGACCCTAGTTGGCTATGCGGATGATGTGGCAGCACTCATAGCTGCTAGAGACGTAGAACTTGCACAAATCAAGCTAAACCAGATAATGCGGGTTGTTAATGGCTGGATGACGAACCATGGGCTGTCCCTTGCCCTAAGCAAGACTGAAATCGTGGTTTTGACCAAATCGAGAATAGATAAGATCCTTCCATTTCGAACCGGTGAAGAAATCATTGAGTCTAAGCCGGCAGCAAAGTACCTCGGATTGATGATAGACTGTAAGCTGAGCTTTGGAGAGCATATTAGAAGAGCGGCTGACAAGGCAGTTAAAGCGGTGACTCGGTTGGGGAGATTGATGGCTAATGTGAATGGGCCCAAGCCAAGTAGGCGTCGACTACTGATGTCTGCGACCCAGTCGGCCTTACTATATGGAGCCGAGATTTGGGCAGATGCTCTGAATAAGGAGTTTTACAGGAAGCGGATCGGTCATGTCCAAAGACTGAGTGCCCTACGGATCGCTTCAGCATACCGCACTGTATCGGGTCCAGCTATTCTGGTAATTGCAGGAGTGATACCAATCCATTTATTAGCCAAAGAGAGGAAGGCTATATACATACGGAAAGCAGAGCTCAGAAAAGCAGCAGTCCGTAAGGAAGAAAGGGATCATACCCTGCAGAATTGGCAGGTAGCCTGGGAACAGGAGTCCAGAGGGAGATGGACTTCGAAACTTATTAAGCATGTAAGACCATGGCTGGAGAGGCGGTCTGGGGAGGTCAACTTTTATCTCACCCAGTTCTTAAGTGGACATGGATATTTTAGATCATATCTCCATAGGATGGGAAAGGTGGCCTCTCCGTGCTGCCTCTTCTGTCCAGAGGTGGTTGATGACGTTTCCCACACATTTTGTGTGTGTAGTAAATGGGCTACTCAGCGTGACCAGCTGGTACAAAAGATAGAGGATTTCTGTCCGGACTCTAACATCGATTAGATGATAGGCAAGGAGGAGACCTGGAACAGTGTGTCAGGCTTTGTACACTCGGTTCTTCAAGAGAAAAAAGGGTATTTAGATGCGTAGAAAGAAATAGGAGAGGGCCTTTAGGGCGCTATAAAGACCTGGCCTGAAGTAGTGTGCTGAACAGTTCCAGGTCAGTGTTCCGCAGTTAGAGGAGGTGTTTTAGTGGGTAGCCACACGGGAGTCCCACACTTTGCGCATAAAGCGTTTCAGCTACCTCTATATATATATAAAAAAAAAAGAAAAGATGTGAATTCTAAATTAAAGAAAAAATATATATTTATTCATTTCTTGATATGAGTTTATTTGAAAGCTAATTAAGAAAAGATTACTAACTGATGCATAATTCTAGATTTAGAAATTTATTGATAAACTCCTTAACTTTTCTTTTTCCTTAAGGTTGGTCTTTACGATATTAATTGGGCGACAAGATTTATACATAAATCGGTGTGTTAAAATTTTTTTTTTTTTTTTTTTTTTTTTTTTTTTTTTTTTTTTTTAGAATAAATTTGTGTCAGGGGAATGAGACATGTAAGAATAAAAAGGAAGTGAAGATAGTATAAAGAGGAACATACAGATGGTGGGGTGAGCTAGAATTTGATTGGATAAGCGGAAGTTTATTAACGCTTCCGCAACCCTCCCAGACTATAAGTGTGAATGATTCACGTGGGTTCATGTTAGGCTGGGATATAGGGATGGAATTAGCTCAGTGGTAGCGCGTTGGACTAACAAGGTCCCGAGTTCGAGTCCAGCAGTGCTGCCCTTAGATTTTCTCTTCCTAGGTTATCAGCTCACTGCCTGACATTTGGCTCAATAGGTCTTTCAAGGTGGAGTACAATATCCCTATAAAATCTAAACTAGGCTGGGATAACCTTAAGGAGACAGAAGAAATGAATAGGAAACTTCCTCTAAGAAAAAGGAGTTAGGATTTAGAAACATGGAATAAAATCGACGAAATTGAGATATTATGTTATGATTATTTTTAAATAAAACCTTCGGTGCCACAGCATTTGAAGGGCAGTCATGTCAAAGAAAGATTTTAATTGAGAAGTAAGTGTCCACCAAGCGTGTGTGGTCTTCAGTGTGTTTCTGTAATTCATATCCAAGCCTGCTGCTAACTGAAGCTTATAATATTATACTGAACGATTATCGTTCCGTCCCCACAGTAATCGAAATCTGACAGTTTGCCGAAAGCGCTGACAAGCTGTGGGACGGCTGCCGTTTACATTTCAGGACAAAACTTGTAAAAATTAGAATTTGCATCAAATTTTTAACCGCAATTTGACAATCGCACAAATAAATACAAAGTATTGTGAGTGTGTCTCACACAATATCTTTCTATTTAATCAATCTCTGAAGAGTCCTAACAGAAGCTTTTGTTTAAAAATGATCCAATTGAAAACTTGACTTTAACCCTTAAGTATCTTTTTAGATATTGAGCAAGCCTTTGATAGAATATGGCATGAAAGTATTTTGTCAAAGCTCAAGGGCAGCTTTCCAAACACCTTTTACCTCATCCTAAAATCGTACCTTTCAGGCAGATTTTTTCAAATCTGTGAAACTTCTTCTATACCCAATCCACGCAGGAGTTCCTCAAGTGAGTATTCTCGCATTTTTCCTATTCCTAATATATACATCTGGCATTCCCAATCACCCAAACACTTTAGCATCCTCTCCCCGAACCCGGATTCTGTCAAAGCTTCCCGTGTTCTCCAATCTCATCTTACATCCCTCGAGTACTGGCTTTTAAATTGGAAAATTATAGTAAATATTTGTAAATGCAAATACATAGTTGTACTCTAAATCGCAAAACTCTTCCTCCAATTTACCTCAATGGAATACCCATTCCGCCTGCTGACCATGCGCGCTATCTTGGACTATTTTTGGTCAAAAGACTGACCTGGAACCTTCTCATACGGCTCAAATGCTCCGACGTAAAAATACGTTTTAGACTTCTCTCCAGACTGCTTGGCAAATGCTCAAAATTATCGCTCTCCAACAAAAGACTCCTTTACCTACACTTACTGAGACCCCTATGGACTCACGGACTGGAACTGTACCGAACTGCCAAGCGTTCTAATCTGAACCGTAACCATACCATCCAATCCAAAATCCTCTGCCACATTACTAACAGTCCTTTCTATGTATCCAGCCTTAGTCTCCACAAAGATCTCAATATTCCTTTCGTCAACATTCGGGCAAAAACACTTTATCACAGATTCCACAATAAGCTCCTGTCACACTCTAATCCTTTAGTCCAAGCTCTCACCTCACATTTCCTCCCTGGAAATCCTCAACGGCGCTTATCGACCTTTTAAATAGCTAGTGGTATTCATCACTGGATGACTACCAATCAAGTCATAGCAATTATTATTTCAGCTTATTTACTTATTTTAAAATTGATTATAGTTGTAAATTTCATTAGTAGTTAGGCGGTAAATAATTGCACAATTGGGGAGGTAAAGTGTTCATAACACCCTATTAAAAAGAAGTAACCAATCAATTTTTTTTATTTGTATATTTAAAAACAAAAAACAAATAACAAGAACAACAATGTTACAAAAGATATTTCTTCAGGAAAAATAAAAAGTATAATTTTTTTTGCCCTCAACAAACATTTGAAATTAAAGTTAACAAGTAAATAATATTTGGAGCTAAATGTAAAACAATTGAAAATCTTAGGCTGCAAATAAATGCAAGTAGTGTATGTATGGGAGAGAGAAATGAAAGAAAATAAGAATTTTGAAAATAATTTAGTAAAATAATTTTGTGAATTTTAACTAGTTCAAACAGTGTATTTTAGTGAAGGGGAAAGAGCCAGGTACTACAATCTAGGTCAATGGTACTGAAGAGACAAAGGGGCAAATAACAGTTAGGATAAGACAATGCACTCCCTCCAGACATACCAGCATTATTTGAAAAGATTTGAACTAATAGTTAGTCTGCATTCTGCTTTCAAACATTGAACAGTCTGAATCAGACATTCTACCATTAGATATCAGTGCCAGTTTAAGTTAAAACAATCTAGCTAGCTTCAGTATACTTATAAGCATATTATTGTGATGTTGTATAGTATTTAAATTCACTTAGAGAATATATCTATTTTAAAAACAGTGTGATCTCTTGATTATTTCTAATACTTCTCTCTCTTAAACATATATACTCACAAGCCCTTTACTAAACCGCTCACGCCACAAGTTACTACCGCTCGTACTACCACAAGCTACTACTGCTGCAACAACACACAAAAATTACATTTCAGTAGCCATCAACTTTCAGGGTATTAATTTCATACTTGTTCTATTAAGTATATTATTACTTCAGGTTAGCTTAACGGCTAAACTAAAGAATTTATATCATTACAAAGAAAGAAGCTGAAATGTGTGGGAAGCTGTTCATTATGATACTGTTAGATTATTTTATTTTACATTCAGTTTTTTCATAAAAAAAAAATACAAAATCTTTTTTATAAAATTTGTGCTATCATGAGCCAAAAATTAAAAAATAAGATGAACAAGAGAGATCATTAATTTGTTGTTTCCCAGTTTTGCACATTTCTCAATTCTAAATAAAGATTATCACAAGTTATTACTGAAAATATTGCTGGGTTTATTTTACTTTCTTAAACTCTATAAATCTGATAGTTGAACTAAGTCTGTAAAAGTTTTAAGTTTAAGAAGTTTTCAACGAAACTTTAAACCAACTAAGTAGCATGCACACATGGAAAATTTCTTGAAAATACATGAGTTCTTTGTATATATAATATTTATGTTGGAGTTCCACAAAGTAAGAAGTTGATTTAAACTAATTATGTATTTAGTTTGTTTAATATGGTACACAAAAATGTAACTCTTATTAGTGATAATCAAAAATATATACGATATTTAAGAACCATGAAATTAAATTTTCAACAATGTTTTCTAAAGAGAATTTGTTTTCTGTCTTCTCTTAAATTTACTATTTATTGCTATTATAACAAAAAGAAAAAAATCTGGTATGAAACACTCACACAACTTTCTCTTGCTCCTGTTCTCAAAATTATAATAATTGATAAAGGTTATAGTTTGTGTACCAAATATAACGAAATTCATTGAAAACTGAAAAAATTATTCAGTAAATGCTCACTTCTGGCTTACTAATTTTCTTAGAACTGGGAATTTTGGCCATCTATTTATTTCTAATTATTTTTTTTTGGATGATAGAATTGTATAATCAACTATGATACAACTTTAGAGGAAGCTATAACCCCACCCATCCCCTAAAAGTGCCCTTAAATGAATTTTCCCAGAAAAATGTTTTTAATAAAAGTTGTAGATCATTGCATGTTTAGTTTATATACATAGTTTCAAGAAAATCGTAGGAGCCATTTATGAGAAAATCGAGAAAAAGTGAAAAAAAAATCATTTAGTAAAGTGTTAAAACAGACGCACTTGCGGTTATCCGATTTTTTTCAAACTCGGAATTTCAACAACATATTTAATTCTCATTAACATTATTTAGATGACAGAATTGTCTAATCAACTGAGATGAAAACCTAACCCCACCCCTCCCTCAGAAATGCTCTTAAATGAATTTTCCCGGAGAAATGTTTCAAATAAAAGTTGTAGCTGTTAGTATGTGTAGTTGATATTTACAAAAGTTCGTTTTGAGAAAATCGCAAAAACGTAAAAAAAAACTAACTAGTAAAGTGGTACTTCCGGTTGAGGAATTTAGACAGTGACCCCAGTCGGATCCCATGGTGATTCGTAAACGGAATATCAAGTTTCAACTTCTACGATTTTTTGAGCTATGCTGTTCACATACATAAATACATACATACCTACACACATACCTTTTGCTAAACACTACTTTTGGACTCAGGGGACCTCAAAACGGATATTTCCGTTGAAAACTCAATATCGAAAATTTGACACGATTACAATACTTCCTCGTACTAGGAGTAAGAGAATGTAAAAATAATGATATAAAACTCTCCCACGGCATTTACATACTAATTATCACCATTTTTAATGGCAAACTTCCTTTAAACTCGGAAATTTTAAAATAAAGTTATAGTTTGCCCTTAATATTTTATTTCCTTACTCCTTCTAGTAAGAAGAATTAAGTAATTAAGAAATCGCGTCAGATTTATGAAATTGAAGTTTTTATTTGGAAAGACATGTTTTGAGTTCCCCTGAATACGAAAATTTATGGATATGTGTGTGAACAAAGTATCTTAAAAACGAAAATCATAGGAACCTCAAAGTTGCTATTCCATGGCAATCACCGCATCAAACTGACAATAAAGTTGCGGCCATAATCCATCAATCGGAAGTGAGACGATTTTCTTTATACTTCGTTAACTTTCTACTTGCAAAAATTGAAAAATGTTAAGTTTTCTTATTTTAAATTAGACAGTGCAAAATGTTAGCTGAAAGGATGATTCTCCATGTAACCAGTGGATTCTCGGCCATTGTAGAACTGGTTGGTTAATAATGATCAAGCCGGACAGGTGCGCAAATTTAGCGGCAAAAAATCGAAGAAAATGTTGAAAATATGTACCGCTGATCTCCTGAGTGAGGAATACACAAGGGGAGCCGAAGGCAAAAGATGGATTACTAGAGGCTGATAGCCAAATTTCTGTGGACATGCTGAGGATGGAGTACTGTGGCTTTGTTTAGGACGGCCACGGGACACAACTATCTCCAGATTCACGTATATAAAATTGGCGTTGTGGCCTTTTTCATGTGCCCCTTGTGTAGACAATAAGGATTGTATACCGGTTTAACAGATAAATTGACAAAAAAACGTTCGATAAACTTACCGGTAAATTTCAAAAATTTACCCAGTAATTCGGTAAATGAAAAATCCATACTAGAAATTTTTATGTAGAAAATATGTGTTTATAGATAGTTAAAAGGGCTAAAGGGCCGTTTATAATAATTATTGGTCAATACTAAAGTTATTGATACTAATTGTTGATAGTAATCAGAGTCACTTATATGATCCTGATTTGGATTCCAATTCAAAGTTAGATAACGAAAATATTGATAATTCTACACCTAACGTCGAATTATCAATGAAGCAGAAACTCTATGACCTGATCAAACAAAAAACAGAATGTCAAGAAGTGTCAGTTCCTCAAGCAAAAAACACGAAAGATTGGAAACAAATAGTAAAAAAAAAGAATTACAGTACTTCCGCCAAGAAAAAGTACAGGGGAAGTACGTATATTCAAATAGTATTTGATTATTTAATGACCATTCGTCCAACAAGTGTTGAATCAGAAAGGGTATTCTCGGGATCTGGATAATTTCATACAAAAATTCGATCAAAATTAGGAGATAAGACTTTAAATAATTTAAGTTTCTTGAGAAGTTATTTTTCAAACAATGGTAATCAATAAAATGGTGTTAGGTACTATATATATTATTTCTGTTGTATTTTTATTTTTCTATATTATTTTATTTCTATTTCTAAAAGTTATTATTATAGTTTGTTTACAATAAAACTTTAATTTTTATATTTTTTTATATTCTATATCTTTGAAATAAAAAATGTGAAAAGGAAATCAAAATGACATATTTTTTAATCACCTTAATTTTATTTTTCAGAAAAAAATTTACCGGTAAACCGGTATTTTAATTTTCATTTACCAAATTACCGGTAAATGAAAAATTCGGTAAATTTACAATCCCTAGTAGACAAGAGCAAGGAATACATTTTTCGTACTGGGACACTTGCTTTGCATTGTGGGACATAAGGGTATAGACAAAAGGCTTTCTGTTCATGGCCGCCAGAGTCGAGGTAAGGGAAAAAAGTATTGATTTCACATATTAATGTTAACAAGACGATAAACATTATAAAATCCTAGTAAATGCATCCACATTTTATCTATAAAGCAAATCTATCCATAAATTTATAGATCGTAATTTGAATTTTGTCGCACAGTTGGCTACACTCATTTAGTTCGGGATTACCCTCCCAGGGACTATTCATAAACCAAGAGAAATTTCTAAAGAATGGTAGTCTAGAATGGTGGCTGAAAAATGAACTTCAAAATTATCAAGTTTTTAAGAGATGATCCAAGAGACTTACAGGACCATTAAGAATCGGAAGAAAACGATCTATACTCGGAAGTTTCTATCAGCCAGGATACACAATGCAGCGGCATTTAAGTGATTTTCAGTAGCAAGACTTAATATATAAAATTATTTAAAAATAATTAATTATTACGGCTATTATTAAAGATTACGATGATTATCTTTGCGACTAAAGATCACAGCAACTGAATTGTCAAAAGAAAATGGACCTACCCCGCCTGTTTACAGAAGAAGACATTTTTTATTTCTTACAACTGAAGCCCCGGAGATGCAGATTATTCTATAAATTCTTCAAAGAATGACTCATAGTTTACAATAAAGAGCCAAAGAAAAACTTTCAAAAAAGCATGCGGACTTTATGGATCATATTATTAAAAAATACAAACACATGAAAGTATAAAATTTGATAATATTTTAAAATAAATTTTATGTCGTTTTGAAATCAAAACTTGTTTTTAAGGAATGTTGTCCCTACATATAAATCTGTAATGTAATATTGAATGTAAAGTATTTTTTTTTTTTTTTGATAAATATAAATTTTAATAATGCCATAATTGCCTATATTAAAATTTATTCAATAAATAAAATTTTCATTTTTCGTAGAATGTTAACAGCCGGTTATTGTTTACCAAAAATTGCAAGTCCTTAAAATGATTAAAATAAGCGGATTTCACTGTGGTATAGTATATTGATATAGAAATCATATAAGAGGTTAATAGGTATGAGGAGAGTCAAGTTTCCATTCATGTCCAAACATGACGTCCTTGAAATGAAAGTTTACCAGTTCATACAACTTGGAACTTGTATTTCTATACTAGGAAGAAATTCTTTTTCTTCAATTTTTTTTTATTTTTTTTATTTATTTATTTACTTTTTCATTTTGTTTATTTTGTTTGGTAAATAACTTCAAATTGACAGTTTAATATATTGTTTACATTACATTATTTGATTTTGAGATGGATGGAGGGAGCATGCTGATGACTATTATTATTATTATTCTCTTATTACTGTAAGATAAAGTATTGAGATTGTGTCGAATTTCCAAATTTGTGTTATCAGATTTTTTTTTTTTTTGAGTTCTAGTGGGTTAGAAAAATATTTGAGGTAAAATTCTCTTGCTGAATTATCACAATTTTATTTAACAAATATATATTTAATCTGACATTTTTTTTTTATAAACATATACGATAGTTTCCGTTAATTATACTAGTGATGGAAAGGCGACATTAGATATATTACTTTTAGGATAAGGAAGTAAAGTAAAGGTAAAAGTAAGAATAAGGTAATGCCTATTATTTCAGGAAAGCTTAACGTCCAACTAACTACCAATTAGGTGTCGTGGATGGGGACGGAAGCACCTACATTAACTAATAACATTTTTTAAACAAATGTAAAACTTAACAGTTATACGCGGGACTCGAACTGGTGTCCTCCCAGTTACCAGTCCATGCTCATAACCACTACACCAACACCTGTCCCGATCCTTACTAACCTATTAAAACAAGGGTAAGGCAGTATAGCAGCTGTCATTCAGCCCAGAAATAAATTGGTACTCCAACTTAAAGTATTTAAATTCACTGTTTTCCAGAATCCTCCTGAAATCAATTGTAACAGGAAAAAAGTTAAAAAAAAAAAAAAAAAAAGTAATAATTTATCTAGATTTTTATCCCCGTCGTAGCATGCATATTTCTTTTATTCCTGTCTGGTTTCGGATTTTTATCCATCGTTCCAATAAATTTATCAAGTTTATATAGAGAGCTTATTTCAATGTAATGTTTCTGTTTCACACACGCCTGTTCTGTTTATTCTTAGAATAGCAATAAGAAATTAATATATTTATGATAATGGACTGTAATCATGCCATTTCTATCCAGTTATCTTAGAAAATATTATGCTGTGATATTGTGTACTTTGTTAAAATCGTTTTGGTCTTACTAGCGTAAATACTGGTAAATCAAGAGTATAGAAAGAGTGTTTAACAAAAACATTAAATTTACTCTGACAATGTATGAAAATGGGCCGAAACCGGCCAGGAATGTAGAGAAATATGCATGCTAAGATGGATAAAATACCCAGATTTTATCCAGCATTGCGGGGACCTACCAATCGACATATTCAATCATAGATTTTAATTGGGCACGTGGTGTTCTAAGCTTTAAAAAAATCATTTTAACCGCTTTAGAGAAAATCTCAAAAAAAAACAACAAAAAAACTAAAATTCATTTTTCATGAATTGATAGAATTCTTGATTAATTATCATTTTTCCCGGCAAAATTCATTCTCGGTATGTTCTGGGAGAGGGATGAGGTTAGGCTTTCCTTTAAAATGGCATTTCAGTATATTATAGGATTTTATCGTCTACATAATATTAATATGAATTCAATGCGTTGCCAAAATTCCAAGTTTGAAAAAAATCTGTTGACCGAAAATCCGAATTTGTTTACCTACTTATATTTCGGATGCACACACCCACTATATTTTCAGTAATATGTAGAATTTGTGATTGGGTCAGTAAATAATTCAACCAAAACTATGTAAATTGTAGTTAGAGAATATGATGTGAGTGTTTCAGATCAGATATTTTTTGTTGATGGCACATCGACTGAGGAATAGTTCCATGTCTATTGGAAGTTGTTTTTTCGTCTTTTAACTTGTATTTCAATTATTGTATCAATCAAATAAAGCAATTAATTATTATTAAGACCACAAGCAGCAAGAAACTAAAAAAATTATTAGCATACCTATTTTTCAGTCATCAAAAGTGTTTTATTCAATAAAGTGCTTTAATTAATGAAGTTTCTATACAAATAACTTTATGCTATGCCCCATTACGCCCCATTACTTATGCTATGAAGTACAGCCGTGCAGTCTGACATATATTCATTGTTATTACAAATCCACTCAAAAATACTTTGTCGCATGACTAATTTCCCTTTAAAACTTTAAAAATGGATAAAAGTACGTTCTGTAGGGCGAATGGCCTTTTCCAAAGTTATTGGAAAATTTTGTAAAATATGATAGTCATAAGATCTCATCTGCAAGTTGGTGAGACTCCTGGACAGAATGGGCTACTTGGCTTATCGTGAAGTGTTGTCAGTATTTACGCTAGTGATAACAAAACCTTTTTTTTTTTAAAGTACACAATATCTCAGCATAATCTTGTCTAGGATGTTTGGACTAGAAAGGCATGCTTTGAGTCCATTTTCATATAAATATATTATATCTGTTGTGGTGGTTGGTTCCGCAGAGCTGGAAAGCATCAGAGACATTTTCCGTGATAGCCTGCTTCATTTTGTGGTCATCGACCGGTTTCGGGCGTTGGCCCATCCGTTTTTTGTTGAACAGTGTAATAACATAGACTTGCACAGAGTAGTGTATCAACTGTATTTGCTCTGTGCAAGTCTATATTATTACACTGTTCAACAAAAAACATCCTGATGATGGGCGAACGCCCGAAACCGGTCGATGACCACAAAATGAAGCAAGCTATCACGGAAAATATTTATTATTTCTTGTTAACTATTCCAAGACAACATATTTATTAATTTATTCAGACATTCACAACTATGCAGAAAATGTAACAAAGCAATATGATCATTAAAGTTAACATAAAGCGCATGAAAGTGGAAGTATCTCCGAACTAATAACATAGTTGTAGGAGGAGAAGCTTGGAGAAAGGTGGTTGCAACATCACCGGCGTTTAGTCTTCTGGAAGGTTTGTTTGTAATAATACAAAAATTAATGGATAAACCCTGAGGACAGTTGGACGTGGTGTTTGTTTTTGCAATTTTATTTTCATATGGATAAAAGGGCTTTTAAAGTCAATGTGAAGGGGTAGATTGGAAACATAAAGCGGGAGATAAAGTCCTATATATATCGGAACTAGTCAACTGGCTCCGTATGGAGGATGTGAGGAAGAATATTGGGTCAAAGATATATATTTTTACTATTGATAGGATTGTTCTTTATTCCCCATATGATAAAACGGTCTTATAGAAAGAATACGTAGGCCTTAAGGTTAGGGATGCGAGGATTTGGATACATGGAAAATTTGGGATATTAACACAAATGTCATCAACATAGGATGGACGATTGTTTCCCAAAGTAAAGGATGTCTGCAAGAAAGAATGCATAAAGGAGGGAAATAAGGACACTGTCTAGAGATACCAGCGTAAATCGGAGAGTTAGAGGAACTGCGGAGCCAGAGCGAACCTAGAAGGAACGGTCAGACAGATATCATTTTAGGAACAAATTGTAAGCTGAGGGGACGACTTTCTTGAGCTTCCAGAATAAGCCGCGTTTCATTCTTCGGCCAAAAGCGTGAGCTATCTAGGAAGACCCCAGGACTGTTTCTTTTCGAGGTCAGCCGAAATAGCACAACAATACCGTGGCAGATTGTTTATGGCAGGCAAGGAAAACAAGCAAGAGGAAAGGGAATAGCTAAGTGGTTAGCGTACTGGACTTCAACGCGGAGATCCCGGGTTCGAGTCCAGCTGTGGTGCCCTTAGATTTCTTCTTCCTTGGAACCACTACAGCTCACTGTCCGGTGATGGACAGTGTTGTCTGCAACGAGAGAACACAGTCCGGAGGCCAGCAGTGCACTGAGAGGCTCCGGGCACTAAATAACCAAAGATGTTGACGAGCCTTAAATAATAAAAAAATGAAAAAAAACAAAATGGCTCCGTAAGGAAATCTCCAATAGGAGGATAAATTCATTCAAAAGAGAAACTGTACAAGTGCCTTTTTCTGATAGGTAGCAAATGATTAGTCGGTAAGGTGAATGTCGAGTAAGGTAAGAAAATGAGTGGGGTTTAGTGGCAAATTTCTATAATTAAGATAAATGAAAGATTCAAAATAATTGAGTTCGTAAATGAATGACATTTTAGAGATTAGTTAGAAATACTATGCATTTTTTGATGAGGTGAGAAGAATTGAAGTTGGTATATGATCGAATCCAGGAGATTTTCTGAGGGAAGTTTTGGAAATAGTGTATTTGACTACAAGGTTTAAAAGTCTTTGCGTGGTGGAGTTAATTGAAGGGGAATGTCAAAATCCTCAAAAAAAACCCACTCCGTTTCAAAACATAAAACATTAGTTTTTATTAGGTATGACAAGGATATGAATACCGTCAACCAAAAGGCCCGGTATCAAACTTGTCAGAGACAGAGTGACGCCAAAGATAATACTCGAACAGTAATTAAATAAAATTAATTAACAACCTTTTTGGAAAGATTAGCAGAGAAAACTATACCTGTCGTATAAACAAAATAATCGCATCATGGAAATGACGTATAATAATAATGATAATAAAAAAAAGATACTCAGAATTTGCTGGAGCATATAAAACTGGAGATAGCCTAGAAAGTTATAAAAGTGAAAAGATTTTGTTAATAAGATGATGGAAGAAAAAAGAAGAAGTGCACATTAGATTTTAGAATGGGAAGTGAGAAAATATCAAATAAACGGGGCGATGGTATAAGAAGTGGAACTGAGGTAGGTTTTAATTTGAAACAGCTCATCCATCAGAGAAGTGACACCCAGGAGTTATAGGTGTGACAAGCTTGTCACCTTATATTAGATGTGCCACTCCTAGAATGGATGAAGCATTGTGAACTTTATATACATATATATATATAAAATATAACTAACTTCTTGTTCTTCTTACCGATTATTGCCCATACCTTTAACATTATCGCAACCCAACACTTGTTTACATTTATTAATTATCTTGCCGAATATTACCTTCTTAACATCCTTGTAAACCAAGATATACTCCTGTCATATTGTAAAAAGTAATTGTAATCTGAATACAACCCCTCTTTAAAAAAAAAACACCTGTTTAGTTTAGATTATGCTAGCCAGCATTATACTGGTGTGAAAACCCTATAGTCGCCTACTTCAGGCGTTTATTTTACTTTTTAAGGAATAAGTAAATATATTATGAGTATATTTTTTTATATTCAAAAAATAAATTTAAAAAAAAGGATACAAAACACTTACGTAACTTTCTCTTACTAAAATTATTACATTTATAATTGACAAATTTACTTCAATGTTGGGATTTGTATTTAAAATTTAATTAAAATTAATATCCTTGTATTAGGTCATTGTATTATCTTTGATATAATGTAATTTTAAGTTGAAACGTTTACTAATTCCTAAAAATTAATTAAATAAAACAAATTGTAATGTAACTAACTAGATGGAGAAATCGATCGGAGAGAGAGATTTGTGATTACAGAATAGAAAAAAAAATGGGAAACCAATCTTGAAAGCAGCGCCAATATCAAACCCCTGCAATACCCTGGAACAGCAATTTACAGTTAATCTTAACAATACAGTCCACCAACAGAATCATTCTAAAATTAATTTTGAGTCATTCAAAATTGAACTGTTTTTAATTAAAAATATTAGGTTTATATAATGTTGCAGGATTCCCAGCAGCGCCCGCTTTAGAAGCGGGCATCCCAGACATTTTTCTGGAGCGCCAAAATTGAGGGGCGCCATTTTGGCTGTAAGTGTGAGAAAAATATTGATATGTTAAATACTCAATTAATAGAAAATTTCACATATCGATTTTTTTTTCGTTCGCTACAAATTTCCAGTCCGTAGCATATTTTTTAAATTGTGTATGTCTAAAAGCTAAAAAATATTTACACTATTATTGCAAAAAATTAATGCAGAATTTGTAAAGGACGATGCTTGGACTTGTTTGAACATTCATATACTTCTCTGAACAGAATAGCATTAGCATGCGAGCAGAGCGCTGCTTCAGCTTGTGATTGAACATACTTGATTAAAAAAAATATATATGATATATATTCTTACGGGGCGGCAAATTGTCTTTTTGTCCGGGTGACGTAACCGCTAGTGCAGGCGCTGTTCCAAGGCCAATATTTCTCTTAATTACTTCATCTGATATAGAGGTTTCGATGAATTCCCGTCAACTGAAGGTGTCCCTCTAGAGATTTTTCCTTCCTTTTTTTTTGCGACTTTGTCTTAAATGGCTCCAAATTTTTTTTACTCAGCTTTTAACCAATTTCATAAATAGCTACCTGTTTTATTTAAAACATTTTTTACCTGAAAAAATGAATTTTTAAGCGTTCTGAGGGAACTGTGCCTTTCCTTTAAAATGCCAGTTCTAATTACGTTCTAGGACTGTACAATATTAAGGCACATTATTAACATTCCTTGTCTACCGAGAAGAAAATCAATTAGTTAAAGATGCGACTTTACAGGTTAGGATATTTCTTAAAAATAGAACCATAGCCTATCTTTTTTTGGAATGATAACTATATATATACATGTACAGGGTGTTCAATGCTATACGAACAAGATGTAAATAGAGCGCTTTGCTCTCAGTACAATGTTATGTACAAAAATTTGTTTTGTAAAAATTCAGTTCAGCCGTATTTGACATTAGATTTACCTATAGACAGAATAAGATTATTAAGCCAAATAAACAAATAACTTTGTACTTCAATAAAGCCATCCATAGAATTAATACTGAAAACTATTGCCCTCTCTATGTTTAAATAACTCATTTGACGATTTAAATCATATATTTTTCGTTTGTTATTTTCTTTAGAACCGAGAAGTAAATATCTAAGTGTATACAAGCAAGATATCTGTATTGCATTTGTTATGTAATGGTGTGATATGTAGTAGCACGAGCGGTTTTGTATAGGGCTTGTAAGTATGTAAGTTTAAAAGAGAATGAAGTATTAGTAATAATCAAGAAATCACACTGTTTTTAAAAAGATATATTCTCTAAGAGAAATTAAGTACTTTGAATATCACAATAAAAGCTTATAATAAATTCTTATAACTTAATACTGGTATAGCTCTGATGCTTCCACCTTTGTTTCTAGAACAAGTCTATGTTGAAAAGAATCTTCTCTTTTGTCCGTTCAGTTTCTCCCCTGTGAGGAGAAAGGGGTAGTACAATGCCATAAAGGTTCTTGAACCTTCCCAGTAACTGGACTTGTTATACCTGGCTTGTCCTTTTGCAAGGGAATGTCAATTTTTTTCTTAATTTTGATTTTTTTTTATAAATTAATATATTTATATGTTTCTTGCATCCATCACACATTAAATCCAAAACACACCAACCATGTTGTTAATCTTTATTATTTTCTAGCTAAAGTTCTAAGTATTAGATTAGCTTTGGTCCAGTGATAAGTAGTATTTATATAAATATTTGTCTGATTTAAATAATTTTCGATTTTTTTTACATCTTACTTCTGATGTTCCATCCTTTCATAGTTTGATTACTGTAAGTTCTCAGCTATGATTCTAATTTATCCTTGTTACTATGATCAATATTAGTATTATCTAATTTGATTACTAAGCTATTTTCTCGTATGTGTATTTTTCTTTATGTAACTTCAAACCAAACCCTCTGCATTTTACTTATGTAAAAATCAGAAATAAATAAATAAATAATACACAGGGTGTTCCAAGGTATATGGATAACGGCTTTTTCTCGGAAACTAAGATAGTTAGAAAAAAAACTAAAAAAATACGTGTCCCCGTAGTTTTTTGTTAGAAATCCAAATTTAATTTGCAAATTTGTTTTGGTGCTTCGAGAAGCAAGATACAGGGCACCAACATCATTTTTTCAAATAGGGAGGTGTGGTTTTTTATTTAAGAAATAGATTCCTCTAATTTTTTGTAAGAAAAATTTACTTGAACGGTTTTTTTTCTTTGAACGATATTTAAAAGTTATGAATGAAAACATGATTCCTATAAGAAATTTCAAAATGATATCATTACGGTTTTTTGATTGAATAAGAAGAAAAGTACTATTTTATTATAAATTTTACTCCTCATTAATTACAGATTTTGCTCGAACTGGCCTCCCACAATTGTCAGGAAAAAGCATGTGTATGCATCTCTAATGGTGGGGTTCTCCAGTTATCTATGAAATTCAGATTAGTTTTCGTGTGTTCTGAACCACACTGTTGTTACTCAGAATCAACTTGTAGTCCTTCTACAACCTTCTACATTTTTTGTCTTAAGGCAACTAAATATTAAGAAAAAATATCAAATTTCAAGAAAATATTTCAATTTTAATACTTGCACGGTAATGAGATTAACTTTCTGTAAGACAAATCCGTGTGTGTTTCTCACGCACCAGCTTTCTTTCTTTTGGGGGGGGGAGGTGATGCCATTGAGTGAATTTATAGTGAGCAATATAAACAATTAAGTAAATTCTGCTATATGAATCCTAATTCATTAGCAGATAAACTCTCCAATCATCAAAGAAGCTGAGACCTAGTTGGCACACGACCAATTGTTGATTAATGATGTTCATGAATTGATGTCCACTTTACATGTTCCATCCATTCAGCTTATTTACTTGTCGTGCTTGCTAGCATAATCATAAATATTCAATAAAGATTTGTTGAATCAACCGAATAAGGGAAGTTCCATTAAAAGATAGCGAATTTTTTTTTTTTTAAGATAATTAATGATTTTTATATTTCATTCATTGCTAGATTAAAATAAAGTAATTAAATTATACATAATTTTAAGCTAGAAAACCGGAGTGTAATTTTGCAATAATTCCATTATCGTTCAAATCTAATGCATTAGTTAGTTACCTATTTAATTGCCAGCATTCTGTTCTAAATTTAGGTTGTGCCTAAATAATAAATGATTTTCATAATTTATGCAGAGAAACATATTATGGAAGAGGAAGTTATGGAGGGAAACATAGACATATTCACCATTAATATATGAAATATCTCTCTTTAATATATTCAGTTAGCAGGCAAATAAATGGAAGATTTTAAAATATTTATAACCAGACCAAATTATTTAAATAACATTCAGAATACATAAATATTAAAACAAATTATACAAATTAATATTTTTTATAGAAATTTTTAAGAATTTTGTAAATATGTGTACATTCACTTTGTCAGTGTGTGTTCAAGACGTATTGCTTAATAAAGTATAGAAAATGAGAATAGAGTAGTATGAATCTTATACATCAGCACATGTACCACCATCCGGTACAAGGGTTTCTCTTACGCACTTCAAGGAGCGCCGGGATTAGGTCTATGGTACCTTGCTAGACCTGGAAGGCAGAGGTTCCGGATTCGTGCCCAGCAACTTTTGTCTTCAGATTTTCTCGTCCAATCGGTTTTTACAGCTCACTGTCTAGTAATGGACAGAGTTACTGTAACAAAAGCACTGGTCCGAGGCCAATAGTACATTGAGAAGGATCTAAACTTTGGGGAAGCTATAGGCCTAACAGAGAACTGGAAGTTGGGCTAGTAGGACATATTCTATTTGTAGGAAATATTCTACAATTTAATCCTATATAGATGAAATAGATGTCAGATCTTACACGAAGCTTTGATACTGACTTTTTCGATCTTGGAAGTGCATCTGAAAAGCTGTTGAATCACATAAAGAAAAAAGTACTTACGTGCTAAAGGAGCGATGCAATGAAGATAACGCAATATGTAACATTAACTGGGCATATATTTTAGCAAGTTTGATTGTTTTATATATTTAGCATTTAGATTTATGATTAAGATTTTAAGAATGAAACGATGCTGCTTTTTTACTAGCTAGTAATCTCTCCAACCCCAGATTTGGTCGCCATAACACATAATAGATAAAGATACAGAATAATAAACTTGAAGTTTAGATGTATGGTAAATCATTATTATTTATCAAACTTTTCCAAATGCTTTTAACACCAATTTTGTCTTTAATTTTTACAATGACAGCCTCTTTCTTCGCTCAACTCCAACCTTTTCTCAAATTTAGCCCGCCTTCCACTTCATTTTG
>JAAEAF010009628.1:47220-75071 GCA_011037195.1 Triatoma infestans
TCTAAAAGTATTATAATTTAGATATCATTCACAAACATCACAAGTATGTGTATACACTCACACACATATATGCACACATATCCCACAGGTCGGTCATTCATTCTCTTACTGCTATAGGAAGGATTATTATTATTATTTGTCTGTGGGGAGAGACCAAACCCTAAGTGTATCCAAAGCCACACTGGGCCCATATAGCTACCCCAAGAAAAACAACAATAAACCGGGTTTAAAACAAATATCCAGACCCAGATCTAATCCATCTAAGATTCAACGCAATCCGAATAAATCGGACAATAACCTTAAGCGGAAATAGCGCAAGCTCTTCCACAGACATCCCATTCTGACCAAAGGTCCTAAACCTAATTTCCTCACAACCCAGGCAATCAATCATAAGATAGATGGGAGTTTCTTCCTCTATCTCACCGACTCTACAAAATGGATCCGGCATGAGCTCCATTATGTAGAGATGACTCCCTTAAACCACAATGTCCACTAAGAGATGCAACCAGATACCTGAGATGGCTCCGTGAAAAACACAGCAACGTCTCGCTAATGCCTTGTCCGGACCTCCCGATGAACATTTTGGACTGCCGAAAACCAATTGAGCACATCCATAAGGAAGCCTGTCTATGTCTGGAAGTCAGAAGATACGCAAACAGCAGGTTAGGGACCAATGAAAGGGAGAGAGGCGCCTAATTTGGCAAACGTATCCACCTCCTAATTCCCAAAAATTCCCATGTGACCTGGCACCGAGACTAGAAGCACATCCTTCAGAGAAGAAAGCTCTTCCAGTCTTTTAGAAGGTGTTAGAACATCAACCTGGAAGGAAGACACATGAACTCAGCGCCTTCAGCGCAGATACAAACACCTTTTAAGTTAGTGTTACGTACCCTCTCATCCAAGATACAAAAAAGAATAGCACAAACCTAAATCTGGAAGACTGTGGTTCATTCACCAAGAGATACTGCCAAATGATCTCCGGTCTCAAAATAGAGCGCAGCTCCAGACCTGCCATCCATTCTGGAACCATCCGTTTGACACCGGAAGTAATTATCAGATATCACCCAAGACGGACTCAATCTTCTCTAGAAGGTAAACTGACACTGCAAGAATGCTTGAAAATAAATGTCTTCAACATTCTATCAGAAGGAATATATGTAACAGGAACCTTCAGAAGCATCTCGCGATGAATGATAGAATGACCATATCGCTTACCCTGCCAGAAAACTGCCCGTTTAATTCTATAACAGGCTTTTATTGCCACAGACTACAGGAAGGAAGTCATGCGATCCTGTCAAAATGTTGATAATTGATTTTTAACTGGAAAAAAACATATTTAATGTCTGACTGAGAAATATAAATAAAAAAAAATCTCACGCGATTCAAATGTCTTTCTCTAACTGCATTTCTCCAAATCCATCCGACAAAGTTTCTTCAAACCTAAGAGTATTGTTCAATATATGGATGGGTCCGCAATGCTGGATAACATCTGGTATTTTATCCATCTAGCATGCATATTTATAGTGTTCCTGAACGGTTTCGGATTTTCACCCATCATCAGAGCAAGTTCACCAAGTTCTTCTAGAGAGTTCACTTCAACTTAATGTTTCTGTTACACTCACTCATATTGGTTGTACATATGTATGGAGATTATAAGGTTGTACTATGTGTTGCGTTAAGTATATTGGTTGCCCTTAATGAATTGAAACACCGTGAATTTTACAGAAATGCTAACATATAAGGTAAGCCAGCATTGTAACTCACCTAAAACTAGTACAATAGAAAGTTATAAACTGTTTAATTAGTATATTCAGTTCAGTAAAGCGATGGAGCTATTTTTGAGAGATATTTCGTCTAGTTAATTTAATTAAACCTTGACTAAGAAACGTAATTTCGTTGAACTTTTCATAAATTTAATAGAAATAGGAGAATGACTGGAATTACTTCTAGTTCGACCACCATAAATATAATTAATGGTTTCTTTGATGAATTCAATGCTAACTTCTTTTCCCAAGGTGTGAACTATAGAGAATGAATCTTCATTTGGTGCTTAAAGAATGTTATCAATTTCTAGAAATATGATAAGAATGTTGAGAAAATTCATTCAAGTAACGTTGTAAATCAGTAAATTCTATTATTTAAATAAGTTAATGTTTTCATTTTTTTAATTGTAGAATATGTATCTTTCTTGATTGACAACAACATCTTTTGAGGCAGATTAATGATCAAGCTTAAAAGCGGCTAAATCTTTCTTAATAGTATGCGTATCTATTACATACATACATATATTGTCTAGCCGTGCAATTATAGGGATAAGGGAGATCGTTTCTTCCACTACATACTTGCACCTTGCAACCAGCCGGTTTCGTCCAATGTTTACTCTTCAATAATAAAGCACTTGCAAATGAAGTATGAAATTCCGATCGATTTTAGAAACTTTTACATAAAGCTTGAATCACTAAATTACTCTCACTCTATAAAATTTATACCGAGAGAGTCACCTATTTCCGCCTCAAAAATAAAAAAAATAGTGAGCAGTATAATAAAGATGTCTAATCAGTACAACAGCTCAACGGCCAACTCGAATTATGAAAATTAAATATTTAGTAAAAATACTCACTTTTGTCAAGAAGAAGATTAGAATTATAGAATATGAAAGTAATGTGAGTGGTTCATGTATTTGCCTTAGTTGGATTGTAATGCTTATTCGAATCATCAAAGATTCACAGGATCTGAATAGTGGAGAAGCACATTAAATGAATCAAAATTTAGTTACAACCCACTTAGGCGAGGCTAGGAAGAGGCAGTTTGATTCATATAAATAGAGTGACATCAGTACAGTTCAGGATAGTTTATGACCAGTTAACAATCAGTCAGCAACCATCTACTACCTTATCGTCCACTCAGCCAGTCTGTCTCTTTATTATATCTCTTGCTACCGACCTCCTACATACCTGTAGAGTCCTAGCAGTGTGTGTGTTCTTTTATTCTACAGTGTTCAGCATGTTTTATTTTATTTATTTATTTACTTACTATACAGCGTCAGCCTTGAGCAAAGAGTTTGCCCAGAGCAAAGAAACAGCCAATATTACATATAAACATACCAGTCCTAATCATAGAGACACAGTGATAAATACAAACAAAAATCTTATAGTAAAATAAGAAAATCTCAATAATAAATAGGAAATAAAATATAAATAAAGAAAAGTGAAAGATTAGCACATCGTAAAACAGAAAATTCATTTCATATTACAATAACAAATACGTAAACATATATTAAATATTCTGTAATATTATAATATTTTTCACCAAGTACAAAGCTTGTTATCTTAACGGCTTGTTTACAATAATTATAAATGGAATTAATTTGGTGAATGATATTAATTGAAAATAAGAACTTCATAACAATCTTTATCATGCATAGATAGATCAATATTGTTAAAATGATGTTCCCTCAATGGTTGTAAAACTTTACATTCTCTGAGAAAATGTAAAATAGAATCGGCAATACCTTGTTTACAATTTAAACACATTTCATTTGAATCAAAATCATAAAACGAATGATTTACAAGTATATACAAACGACATCATGCTAACCTACCAAGTCTAAGCTGACTGATTATTTTTATTTTCATAATGCTAGTATTGCTGTCCAAATAAAACTCTGCACGCCCAAAATTACATATCAATCTATAATACGGATTATATTTAGTATTTATGACATACTTTATATCTTCACAAATAAACTTATTCAATAATTTAATTTCAAATTCAATATTTATCAATAATATTATTTTTTTCTTGCTTCAGAAGTAAAGAATCCTGAATTGAAAAGATATCCAAACAGACTAAAGATGTCCCAGCATCTTTCGAATAAAAGAAATAAAATCGTATGGTTTATTTTGATCATTATCATGGTCCACCTTGTACATAATATTGTAAAAAGTTTTAGGTAAATGTGACGCATCCATTTGAATTAATTTAATTAAAAAAGAAAGCATCATCGCCTTTAACACCGTGACTCTAACTGGAGTTAAACCAAATTCTAATCTAACAAAGGAGTTGGAAAAGGTTTTAGCCAAATTGTAGAAATACTTTTTATACATTGTAGTTGCACAGACTCAAGTTCATCTGAGTAGTTGTAATTCCAAATTTCTGAAGAACATAACAGTAAAGGTTTTAATAACAGAATTAAGAAGCTTTTTCCTGGGCTTATCATTAACAGCCAGTGAGTTGAATAGATTGCTTTTTCACTTTACTGACAGCAAGTCTTCCTACAGATGTAAAATACTTTAAGGCCACTGTTCAGCATATATTCTAGTTTATTTCTCTAAAATCCATTCTGTATCCTTCTCACATCCATTATATGAATGTTTGTAGAAGGAGTAGCCACCCCACAAGTCAAAACCACTTTCTAGACCTATGAAGTGGCCCTCTCAGCTACTTATATAGTTTTTATAGGAATTATTTTTTTCTATAAAGTGAGCAATATTAATGAATGTATTTGATGAGGAACTGGAATTTGCCTATCTTCACCGAGCCCAAGTAGACTTGTATGAAACATGGAGTTAATAAATTAAAGTAATGCCAATTTTTTAGGCGGTCTTTATTGCCGATCGACCGATTAGGTGTCATGGATAGAAGCTGATAGTAATCATACTTTACTATATATAATTTATTTTTATAAATAAACTAAAATTCAAGGCCAAGACCGAGGGAATCGAATTCAGTACCAATAAATCTCAGCTTTGCGGGGGCTGCACTTCAAATCGTTCTAGCGAGACGCCCAAATGATTCATTAAGGTTTCAGTGGGTTTTTCATGTTTTTAGGCCGCAAAACCTGTAGGAACGTAAAGGTTTCTGAAGATGTGGCTAGTCCATTCATTCCTACAAGCATTTTGCATAATTAGATTCAAATCAAGTGTTTCCCATGAAAGCTGAATTTCGAAAACTTAAATAATTGCAAAAAATTCCTTTTTATAGCAATAAAAGAAATAAATTTTACTCGGAAAATACCAAAAACCGATTTTCCATTGATCATCAGCAATAAATAAAAATAAAATTGATATTATTCCATGAAAGTAATTAAATTAATTTACTTATTCAGTTAATTTTTTCCCCCATTAATTAGAATATGCTTTGTAATTTCTCCAAGCTTTAAACAAGTTTCTTGTTTCATTTTTTATTTACTGTAATTAGTTTAGTCAAATGAACTCATTCACGTCAAACTTGATTAAATTCATTATAATTTTTAGTAATTGCTGTTTGGAAGACCTTGTATATTCAGAGATCAAATCATAAATACTTTGCCTATGAAACAAACCTTTGCACGTTCGATCACTGATGAAATAGATGCAATTTATTCTTAAAAATTCATTTAACTAAAGTTGCGTGTGCAAGCTTACTAAACTTTATAATGCACCAGCTGTGTATTACAAAATTTATTTAGTTTAATTATAATTATGTCATTTATGAAATGAAATATGATATCACTCGGCTCCAGATTTTAGTTAAACTTATTAATACATATGTAGAGACAAAAGTTCTAACAGCTGTAATTTGAATTAAGTTTGAAAATAAGAAATAAATATAATGTTTATTAAAGTAATAAAGAAGGTTAGATTAGCGAGATATATACAACTAAGTGTTATGAGTAGGGGAAAAAGAGAGAGGGAACAAGAGGGTGAGAAGGGAATAAGAGGGGGAGAAAGTTATGTTATGTCTTTAGTAAGTAAAGTAACATACATGTCAGTTTGTAGTTTAGGGATGTTACCATGACTTTTAATTACCATCTAGACTAACTTGAGTCTAGATTCTCCCGCAGGAAACTTTAAGACAACGTCTATCATTACACCCACTCTGTTAAGGTTACCTCAAACACACTTACTTCAAAATCCTTTTTGGTTTGAGAATATCTCAGCTGATATAGCTTGAAACTCTGGTAGCACCAGTTAATTACTACGCAGTTGACAACCAACCAACCTGTTACACAAGAAGTAAACATAAACCCCCTACACAATTACAGGACCTTTATGATGAACATGCGCAGGAGTATTTTCAATTTTTTGCATTGCAGTATTAAATCTTTACATAATGAGTAACGCTACTTATTAGACTATAGGGTAAAGCTAGAAGAGATGATGCACATTTCAAATTTATGCCCTGTATCAAAATATAGGAGATATATTAAAGCGGTAATGCTTATAAAACATATGTCAGCTACTATTATCTACAAAAAAAATGTTATTTTTCAAAATAAAGGCATTCTCATTTATTCCAGAAACAAAATACAAAATACACTACATTTGCCCGTCTCTCCTACTATGGTAGGATAGATGGCGCATCATAGGTAGGAGACCTCTCCTCTGTGAAGGTAACATGGCTGGCTGATCGACATGAAACTTGGTAAACACTATGTCTACGAGTCCAACTTTAACGACAGCAGGAAATCTTTCATTTCAATTGCAATTAATATAGTATATGTATATAAAAAAAAAAATTACTAAGCTTTATGAAAATTCAGGTATTCACCAGATATAGTTGATGAGTTTAATTGTTGCAGAAAACACAGAAGTACACACAAAATAAATGATGAATTTTGCAATACGTTCGCTTCTGATCTCTCTATACCCTTCGATTAACTTCTACAACGTCACGTGGTGGCAAATAAGAGAAGTAAAGTCCGCGTCTTCTCTCCTACCCCCCGTTATCTCTCCTAGATTTACGTTATCTATTCACACAATATACAGAGCTTTATCAACATCAAATTTCCTTCTTTAAACACCTCATTTTCATTTTACTCTATACGATACTAAGTTTTATACTTTCGCACATCTCAAAATAAACACAACAGAAGATGCGTGATAGCTCTTATGTGTGTGTGTGTGCTTGCATATTAGCACACTGTACTTGGAACATGAAGTAATGATAAAGGAAGATCTGATGTGTTGAAACCTATCAAAGTTTGGCGCTAGTAAGAAGTTATCCTCTAAGTTAGGTTGGACCTACTTAAAGCTCTAGCGTCAACCTATACTGCCAACTGTGTCTCTCAAGAACAATGGCAAGCAGTGTGAGTTAGAACTTTAGTTACGGTAATTTGTGAAGTAGTGCTAAAGAAGCCAAGGACTCCTATCTAAACCCCTGGAGCACAACACAGGACCAGCTACACTTCTTTATGTGCGGCTCACTTCTCGAGTTTCATGCATTTTTTTAACCGCACACCCCTTCTCCACATTCCATTTGCTGCTCTACCAGTCTTTCACTTCCTTTTTCTCTTTACCTACCCCCAGGCTGCTATATTTTCTCCTCTGATAGATAAGATGATAAGTTCTAAATTTTTCTTCTTATTTAAATAAATTTACTTTCCACCAAGAAATTCTTTGAATTTTTTTTTTTCTACTATAATTTATTGTTTCAGAGAAAAAACTTAAATAAAAAGTAAAAAATACAAAAAATTAAATGTTAATTTGCTGAATTGTTTTTATAAATGCTGAATTTAAAAAAAAGAAATTAATTCTCCAATCTTCCAAAAGCGATTGCTCGTTTTTGATTACTTTCTCTTCTATACCTTCATTAGATTGTTCTAAGATTCAAACCTTTCTTTCCTTTTCAAATCAAGAAGTACCTTTCTTTTCTTTTTTTAAATCATCCCATTTATTTTATTTAAATTGCGGATATACAATAATAAACCTGCCATCTTTATTCCCGCCATATATATATAATATATATGAGTGCTTGTGTGTGTGCGTGTAAAAATCCAGTTTCGTTATTTCAATAGTTTTTATTTTTTTTTTTTTTTTTAACGAATTCTAAAAGTTTAATTTGAAGGAAGACCTGATGAGTGAAATTTCTACACACTTCCGGCTTATCGATTACGACTGAATGCTTTGTTTTTTAGACATTTAAATGATACATCAAAAGTTTGTTCTCACCTGCATTTCGTTTAATTATTAATTTTGGACAAGCACAAACACATAGATCAATCATTGAAAACAATTGTTTCTTCAGAGGACCATGACATATATTTTGATGGAAATCAGTTTCAAAAATGAGACATGATCACTGTACTTACTTTTGCAGCATTACCAAAAAATTATGAATAAATATTTCATTTGATTTTAAACAATTACTGTCAATAAAATAGCCTGCAAAAATTTAGTTTATATAATTAATCCTCAAGAACTATGCAAGAAGCAGACTGCTGCAAGCACTTACTTGGGGAGTAGCGACCCCACGGGTAACCACAGCTCCATGCACTTCGTCAGTACAGTACACAATATACTTAAACTACAGACACTCTATCCTTTACAGACAAGAACAAATACACTCCAGAAATCAGGGTCTCGTCCCTAGGGAGAAGAAATGGATTAGCTCCGTGGTAGCGGCGCTGGACTAGCAACGCGAAGGTCATCGCGAATTCGAATCCAGCATGCTGCCCTTAGATTTTCTCTTCTTAGCAGAATCTGCAGCTCACTGTCCGGTGCAGGTGATGGGCAATGTTGTCTGCAGCTAGAGAAAATTGCTCGGATGCTGGCAGTGCACTGAGAAGGCTCCGGAGTGCATAATAGATCTTTTAAGTCGCAGTGCAATAATCCCCTATAACAATCTAATCTAATCTAAATGCACCGTGTGCAATCACATGGCTACAGAGGATTTATTCCATCTAATGGCCATTTACCCCATTTACTTCTTAATGAGAAATTATTACATCCCACATGTTACTACTTTATCACTAGAAGAATTTCCTAAGGTTCTCCAGGATAGCAGACGAATTTCAGATTTTTTTTTTTTTTTGGCCTCCTGTCTTAGCAGATTAGCCAGAGATGTTCTCATTTTGCGGGAAGACGATTGTTATTGTTATCTCTGATTGTTTTTTTAGTATTTTTTTTTTATATTGATTATTGTAATAACTGTTATATTAAAGGTTATATATGGGTTTATTTTAATGAAAAATGTTATTGATTGTGATAAAGTTGTAGATACGTAAATATAATTCCTCATTTTGGTCTGATAGGTTGGCTGGTACTGTACATTTTGTTTTTTATAATAACATTCCATAATTTTCCATTAACTTTCTGATAACTAAAGCAATCAAGGATAAGAAGGAATTACAGTTAAAACAGATGTTTCTGTAAATATTTTAATTGCCTAAAGATTAGATCTTTCATTGTGAAAGAATAAAACGAAATATATTAATACAGTAATCAATTGCCTTTCACAAGTATTTTTAACCATAACGGAAGATTCTTCTCGACCGTTCTTAAATTTGTTAAGATTCGGTCTTTTTTTTTTTTAAAATAAAAAAAACTTAAATTTTTGCCAACGTTTCGACAAATATATATTGTCTTTATCAAGGCATAAAAATAAGAAATGTTAAAAAATCTTCAAAACATGACAAATTAAACTTAGATATATTTCAGGAAAAATAAAAAGTTGAGAACACCTCAACACCACAGACCATTCAATTTTTTCTCAATTTTTTTTTTTTTTAAGATAATGATTTTTTTATATTTCTCATTCATTTAGGTTAAAGTAATTAAAATATTCAAATTTTAAAATGAAAAACCAAATTTTTTCTTCAATAAATCCATTATCGTACAAATTTTTTGCATTAGTTAGTTATCTATTTAATTGCCAGCATTCTGTTCTAAATTTAGTTATGCCTAGATAATAAATGATTTTCATAATTTATACAGAGAAACATATTAGGGAAGATGAAGTTATGGAGGGAATATAAATCCCATTATATATGAAATATCTCACATTAATATATTCAGATAGCAGACGGGCAAATAAATGGAAAATTTCAAAATATTTATAACAAGACTAAATTATTCAAATAACTTTCAGAATACACAAACATTAAAACAAATTATACAAATACAGCAGTGCTACCCATAGATTTTCCTTCCCAGGAGCCTCTACAGCTCACTGTCCGGTCTGTAACGAGAGAACACTGTCCGGAGGAGGCTCTGGGCGCCCCAATGAACATAGATGTTGACGCGCCTTAAATTAAAAATAAATAAATAAACAATTATACAAATTAATATTTGATAAATATTTTTAAGAATTTTGTAAATATGTGTACATTCTATTTTGTCAGTGTCCATGTTCAGGGTTCAGGGTTCGGGTCCCTGTTCGGGCGCCAAATTTGTCGGGCGCTGAACTTACTTAGGCTACGCTAGTATAGCTATTCGGTGGATTATGGGATAGGGACGGGCAACAGGGGTGAAAGGCGTCAGGCATATAATGACATTTAATTGTGCATATACGATATAACAAAGAAAAAAAACCTACTAATCTAATACAAAGAAACAAAATTAACTAAACTAGGAAACTTAATTAACTTAGAAGAACACAAAGAAACAAAAAGGATCCTTCATCTAATAAATAAAATTTTCTCTTAATTACTAAACAGTTATCTACACCCTTATCGACTACGAGTTAGTAGAGTGTTCGGGTTACAGTTAAGTGCTTCCCGGTAGTTAAATGTTCCTCACAGCACTCTTTGCCGTTGATAACAACGAGGGAGGTGCTTTACCCTTCCACACCTATACCACAGGTACCTGTCTCGTGTTCCGCGTCTTTTGTTTTCGTTCTTCGGGATATAGCCTGGAGCCCCAGATGAGGTGCCACTAATTTTGAGCAGCTAGTGTCTATCTTCTGTGCAACTACAATTTCTCAAGCAGCGTCCAGACGCTCGGTCGTGCTAGGGGCTCACTGCCCTTCTAACTCCTCGCTTCTGTCCTTCTCTTCTCACTCCCCACCCCAGCAACTACCGCGATCGCTTTAATCAGTCTCTCTCCACTCACAACAACCGTTTATCACTCTACTAATTTTTTGCTTTATTACACTTTTTACTGTAATTATTTAAGTTTCCTATTTTTCTTTAAAATTATAAAAGTCCTATTGTTATTATACAATAATTTTATATATAATATATGTAATATTATTACAAAATAATTGCAATACAATTCCCCTTTATTATAGAGACCATAATGACGTTACGTCATATGCTTAATAAAATGTAGAAAATGAGAATAGAGTAGTATGAATTTTCTAAATCAGCACATGAATCACGATCTGCTAGAAGGGTTACTTTTAAGTACATCAACGAGCGCCAGGATTAGATCTGTGGTAGCTTGTTGGACTTGGAAGGCAGAGGTTCCGGATTCGTATCCAGCAACTTTTGTCCTTAGACTTTCTCGGTGTTTCAGTTTTTACAGCTCACGTCTAATGTTGGATGGTGTTGTTTTAACGAAAACACTAGTCCGAACCCAATAGTACATTGAAAGAGCTCTAAACTTTGAGTAGATATACGGGCCTAACGGAGGTGCTGGAAATTGGTTTCTAGTATAGATTTGTAGGACATATTCTACAATTTAGTCCTATTTAGATTAAATAGATGTCGAAGCTTATTCGAAACTTTGATTACTGGCTTTTTCATTTTTGGGAAGTCAGCTGAGAAGCAGTTGAATCACACATTGAAAACAATTACTCGCATGCTAAAGGAGCGTTGTTATGGACCTATTTATTTAATATCTATTGTACATATATTTGTATTTTTACAATTTGTTGGATCTGTAAAATATAAAACCGAACTTTATTTTCTAAAAATCTAAATCTACTTTCTTAAAATATTGTTAACATATTTTAAAAATTCTACTAAAATCTTAACATGAGAATACTTACTTTATTATCTACAGATTAATCAATTATTATAGAAAAAAAGTAATATAAAATTTAATTGATGATTATCATAAACAAATTGAGAAGAAATAAATTGAAATTATAGCTAATTGAGAGAAATCTAATATCAAATACACTATATTTTAATATTCATTTATAATTGATGACTCATTTTACTAGCCTATTACCATTTGTAAGGAATATATAATTTTTTTTATTACATATGTTTTCCCTGTTAACAGTGTGAATGAGTAATAATAATTAATGCTGCCAAAAATTTCTCTTTTATAAAAATATTTACTTTAAATTAATGGTTTTCTAAATATATACTCCGTATATTCACTAATTTTGTAATTTGTATAGAAATAAAAGTTTGTGTATTATGTTGACAAATTATATATTATGATGATAGGTAGTAATTATTTTTACCTTTTTTTTTTATTTTCACTAGACGTAGAAGATAAACACACGCATCTGTTTTTTTTTTTAATCTTGGTTAAAAGTAAATTTTCAGAAAGAAAAACAACATCCTGATGACATAAACATAATGACGTATATAATTAGCTAAACTAAACCATGCCAACGATCTACTCGACGAATTGGGCATGAATTTTTATTTTCTCTTATTCCCTTAGTAAGTGGAAGTATTGAGAATATGGCAAATTTTTCGAAATTTAATTTTCACAAAAAAAAATGGGGGGAGGGAATCTGGTGTGAAACATTCACACAGTTATGAATGTTAAATTTTTTTTAGTGTATATAATGAAGAGAAATGGTTTGGTTTGAATGAACAAACTAAATATGGCTGAACACTATATAATGTAAGAAGTGACACTGACTGCCTGGAATTTACACTAAAATGGGTAAAGTAAATGACACGTTGTGACTGGCGAGTAAACTCTGTTTTATAATCTATCTCCCGTCGCTGTATTTATGCAGTTTCTCCCACTCTAGTCCGAGAGAGTGGTCCTGTCATTTTTGTCTCTCTTTCTCTTCTGCTATGGATCCTCTCTCTGGATCCTATTACAGTGTATCTCTTCAATGTTATATCAATTGTAGAATCTAAACTTAATAAAAATCACATTTTTTTTGTGAGAAAGCTTAACTTCTCAAATCCCCTTATATGAACTTTCTCCGAAGGAAGATTCAAACTTAATGTATTGACAGGTCTCTGGAATATATTGTTTGTATGCCAAATTTAATGAAATCCATCAGTATTTTTAATGGAGAAAATCGTAGAAAACTGAAAAAAAAAACTGTTCAATAAAAAACCCATTTCCGGTCAATCGCAATTTTTCAAACACGAAATTTTGACAACATATTTAATTCTAATTAATTTTTTTCGCGTTTGTTTGGAAAATGAACCCTTTTTTTTACAGCCTTATTTCTTAAAACTAAAATTAATCTACCAATAACCATAGAAATCTTAAAAAACACGTGTTACATTTTCACAGCAATACATTTATAATTACGACAATCACCAAGTGGAGTGGTCCCTTAAAATGATTCCATAAACAGTGGGCTAGTTCCTCATGATATAGGTTTGTTGATGAAAATCCGAGGGGAGATGTTAGATTTAAATTACAAACCATACATCGAAGGCAAAAAATTATAACTGCTTCTTATGCAATCTGAGGGAATTTGAGAGCGTATTCCATTTTCTTGGCAGGTGTCCGGTGCTCGGGAATTTTAGAAGAAGTTATCTGGGCAAAAGTACCTTGTCAGAAGCAGAAATGCTTATACATTTAAACGGACGCGAATGGTCAAATTTGCTTGGGTATATTAAAAAAGGGCTCATCTATAGAAGATTCTTGGTAGACAATTTTAATTTTTGATATTTAGTAGTAGACATTTTCTTTTATTTGTAATTTCTATTTTATTATTTATTCTACAAGATTGTTTTATTGGTTCTGCTTGTTCAAGTGTAAAATTTTATGTTTAATTGGAGGGTTTAATAATTTAGTTATTTAAATATGAAGGTTAACTTTATTTAAAATATTTTTTTTCTTTTGGATTTCTATATGGTGTATTATTATTATTATTATTATTATCCTCCATGAAAGGAAGGCAGGGGAGTAAGGAGGCTCTCTCCAGGGAGGAGAGGAATCGGACTTTCCAGAGGTGGCAGGCTTCCTGGGAAGATGATCTGCGGGGCCGATGGACCGCTAGGTTAATTAGGGAGGTAAAGCCATGGACGAAGAGGCCACATGGGGAAGTGGACTATTACGTCACACAACTCCTGAGTGGGCATGGCTATTTCAGGGCGTACCTGAAAAAGGTGGGAAAGGTAGAGGATGAGGAATGCCTTTACTGCCCCGGCAGTAAAGACGATGCTTCCCACACGTTTTTCTCCTGCGGTCGGTGGGAGCGGCTCAGAGGTCATTTCGAGGCAGTGATTGGGCAACAGACTCCAGACACTATAGTTGAAGCTATGCTGGTCAGTGAGGCCAACTGGCAGACTGTAGCTAGGTACGCTAGGGACATTCTTCAGCGGAAGAAGCAGGACCTGGACGACTGCCAAGTAGGGTAACACCGAAGGAGATACCCAATGAGTAAAGACAGAGGCCTAGCTCTGAAGTAATGCTGGTCGCCAGTGAATCCAGGCTAGGCCTAGCAGCAGGGGGGTGTTTTAGCCGGTAGTCCGATTTGGGACTGCAGGGTCTCTGCGTGCGTAAACGCATTTCACCCCTCCAAAAAAAAAGAAATTATATTATTATTATTATTTATTATTATTTTATTATTATTATATATTAAAATTATTATTATTATTGTTACTGTATATTAAAGTCTGTCCGAAATATTAAATGATGATTTACAGTACTCCTGACAGACGGCTTTGCTATTGACAGTTTTTTGTACTTAATTTAAAATATTACTTTTATGTTGTATACTTTTGATAAATAAAGCACTTTTCTATCTATCTATCTATCTATTAATTAAAAGAAAATAAGGCTGTAAAAAAATGTTCATTTTCCAAACAAACCCGAAAAAATCACCACATTCATTGGAAGACAGCCAATAAACTACTACAACGCATTCTATTTAATATATTATTTAGTAGATAAAATTTTATAATAAACTAAAATAGCACTAAATAGAGGAAAACCTTACCCCACCTCTCCGTGAAAAGCACGCTTAAATGAATTTTCCCGGAGAAATATGACAAATAAACGTTGTAGCTCTTAATATGTCTATTTGATGCATCAAGTTCAAAGAAAATAGCTAGCGGCTCCAATAAATTCCTTGAAAACATATTACACTAAATACCTCTAACTTTTATTTGAAATATTTGGCGGGGAAAATTGTTTTTTTTGGGATGATTTTTTTTGGACGTTAAGCTTTCCTCCATAATATCAAAGCAGGTAGGGCGATGTTGTTCGCTAAACGAACTATATTAGTCACCAGCGCATCCTAAAATTTTATATTGGGCAGTGTGACGAGGAATGTCTAATAGCCGATGCCATGGCGTAAGAAAAAAATTATTAATATTAAAGCATATACTTGCTAAATTTCCGAAGTGGGTGGATATTTTTAAGATTTGGAGTCAAGTGAAACTTCGGTGGATATTAGTGAGTCTTACTAAACACCGGTTATATTGTATGAAAATACAAGCACTCCAAGGACTTTACCAACTGAATGATTTAAAGTAACATTTTGGTAGCGTGACAAGAGAGTGACAGAATGACTGGCAGAGTGAGGTGTGAGAACGGTGGTCGTTGAGTGTTGATGGTTGTTTGAATGGCGTTTAAATGAAAGCGAATTGGCGGTAAGTATCTTTATTAAGCTGGAGGTTGGACTAGCCCCTTACCCGTTTTAACTCTCCTTCCAAAGCCTAGAAATCCACCTTAGATTGTCCCCTCTGAGAGCAAATAGTAGGAAGAAATGTCGCTCCATTACATAAGTATTCCTTTATAGATTAGTAATTCTGAGTTTTTAGAATATTCTTGAAATAACTCATTAGATTTTTTTTTTTTTTTTTTAACTTGGAATGCTAACTGCACAAGTATAAACCTATCATTTTTAATTGAAAATTTTTACCGCAACAAAAAAAATTGCGATTAGTTAGAAGTTTTGGGTAACTAGAAGTTGGAAACATTAAATTGATCAGTAGTATTTCTTGGGTTAGGTGGCAGCGCTGTAATGCAGTCTACTGTGTATGGTTCTCCACCACCTATATATTTAATAACACCAACGCTATGTTTATTAATAATCCACTTTTTTTTTTTTTTTAATTAATAATCGGTTAAAAATTGCGATATTTGCAGTGTGTGGTTGTTTTTTTTTTTTTTAACAAATCTCATTTTGGGTAAGCAAACGATGAACCAGCCAGGCTTCCATCATCGCCTTTTACTTCGAGACTTCCCTACTTTATCCGCTACTAATTGTCGCTCCCAACTTTCCTTGACAATGTGTTGGATTAACACCGTTTAAATCCACCTGGGAAGTAAGCCTTAACTTTTCGCACCAAAGTCAGGCATACCAACCCAGTACATTGTGCCAGGGTTATAACGTTATCTAAATAAGAAAATTATATAAAAACACATAAAAATGTATATGAACAATGCATAGCAAAGTATTCTTCTTCACTTTCCCTATTGATAGAAGATTCTTCACTATAATTCTTGTTAAAAGAAAAAAAAGTAGAAGTGTCATCTTCCCCTGTATCATCCGTTTTACACATCAAATAGTACAATAGAATAATACACAGGTGAGTGTCATCTTTAGAATAAATTAAAAGCTCTATTGCTTTATATATATGTTTGTATAAAAATTAAAAGTCGTGCATTAATGTAGCCTTAAAAATCGTAAAAATTACAAAAAAAAATATCTATCTTGCCAGATATTTTTAGATTTTTGTAAATGAGATTAGGTTTCCCATGACTTTCATTGACTGCAATTTATCCTTTATCTTACTGTTATGGAAGAATGTAACGCGTACGTACAAACTTTTGATAACAAGAGTTTTTCACCGGAAATGCTTGTTTTAAAATATCCGCTGTGTATTAACATATCCAATATCCAATGGAAATACTCATACAACTTTCACATACTGCAATTAATAAAATTTAATTGATCAATTTTCATTGAAATTATAATGTTTACAAACATTATGTAGGGGGTGGCGGTTCCATAAAAAAAGAAGAAGCTAATACCCCCGCGCTACTATAAAAGCGGCCAACTGTCTCAACCATAAAGCTTGTGCGGCTTGTTTAAATTTTAAACTAACTGACAGGTACCCCAGAATACCCGTGCACTAAACATTCCAATGTTAAACAAAACGTTTTGTAGCTATTTTCGAGGATCTACCAAAAAAAATCGAATAACCAATTTTTATATATATCCGCACGTCCTTCTCATAGTGTCCAGAGGTTACCCTCTAGGGAAGAGTGGTCAAGATTGGGGATCCTCAATGTGTTACACGCACGGTTCCAGAATGGATGGTAGGTCTCTGGAGCTGCGATCTATTTTGAGACCGGAGATCATTTAGCAGTATCTCTTGGTGAATGGACCACGGTCTTCCAGACTGAGGTTTATGCTATTCTTTGTTGTGTCTTGAATGTGAGGGTACGTAACACTAACTTAAGAGGTGTTTGTATCTGCACGGACAGCCAGGCTGCGCTCAAAGCGCTGTATTCATGTATCTTCACTTGCAGATTGGTGTTAGAATGTTCTAAAAGACTGGAAGAGCTTTCTTCTCTGAAGGATGTGCTTCTAGTCTGGATGTCAGGTCACATGGGAATTTTTGGGCATGAGGAGGTGGATAGGTTCGTCAAATTAGGCGCCTCTCTTCCTTTCATTGGTCCCAAGCCTGCTGTTGGCGTGTCTTCTAGCGCATGTCTGTCAGGCTCCCAGACATGGACAGCTTCACAGCATTCATCCTTATGGATGGGCTCAGTTGGTTTTCGGCAGTCCAAAATGCTCATCGGGGGTCCGGACAAGGCCATTAGTGAGACGTTGCTTGGTTTTTCACGGAGCGCTCTCAGGCATCTGGTTGGATCTCTACTGGAGCATGTGGTTTAAGGAGACATATCTACATAATGGGGCTCATGCCGGATCCATTTTGTAGAGTGTGTGAGACAGAGGAGGAAACACCCATCTATCTTTATGACTGATTGCCTGTGTGTGAGGAAATTAGGTTAGGACCTTTGGTCAGAATGGGATGTCTGTGGAAGAGCTTACGCTATTTCCGCTTAAGGTTATTGTCCGAATTTATTCGGACTTCGGTGAATCTTAGATGGATTAGATCTGGGTCTGGATATTTGGTCTTGGGTCCGATTTGTGTTGTTTTTCTTCGGGTAGCTTTATGGGCCCAATGTGGCTTTGGATAACGTAGAGTTTGGTTACTCCCCACAGAAAAATAATAATAATAATAATAGATTCGCACTTCGGATTAGCCCATTTTCTTTAAATTTGAAATTCCAGCAATGCTGCTGACTTACTTAAAATTATATAGGTGGCAAATTGTACCTTGTAATAAAGTGCAGTTAGAGAGAATCTTAACGTTGCTTTTCCCCACAGAGTCTTCCAAAAAAAATATTTTTTTTTTTTTTTGAAAAATGATTCAAATAAAAGTATTAGACATTTGTGAGTTTAGATAGTAAACGAAATTTTAAAAAAAACTTTGAGACCATTTTCGACTAAAGATGAACTTCCAGTGAAGTGCATTTGCATTTCGACCAAAACCATATTATCAGAAACGATGATGTAATATCAAGTTTGGGCTTCCTACCACTCACTCAGATATATATACAGACTACATTGTTATAGGGGGTTATTACACTGCGACCTTGAAACTTCTATTGTGCCTACCGAAGCCTTCTCAGTGCACTGCCAGCCTCCTAGCAATGTTCTTTAGCTAAAGACAACACTGATCTTCCGGGCATGAGCTGTAGAGGCTTCTAGGAACAGACAATTTAAGGGCAGCATGCTGGATTCGAACCCGGGTACTCCGCGTTACTAGTCTAGCGCGCTATCACTGATCTAATACCTTCCGACTAAGTACTTCCGACTTCCGGAACACACTAAGTACTAAAAATATCTTTTTCGGATTCAGGCTGCCTCAAAACATGTATTTCCAGTGAAAACTCAATTTCGAGTCTGTTCACTGGGCACTAAGCGCTCAGGATTTATATGAGCCTACCAGGGTCTGGTTGACTGAGGAGCGAAATTCCTCAAACCAGGAGGTGAATCAATCGTGAGGACGAACTATTTGGAGGGCGTTTTTTAGCCGTTTGGGGAATTAATTGTGATCACTCGATTTGTATACACGCCTAGAGCTAGTGGTTAACGTTATTAACCGTGGGCTTCCACAATATGCTATTGGATCGGGTTGATTGTAGTCCATTGGACCCACTCTCATTTTCTTGATTCTATTTTATTCTTTCCATCTGATTATAAAGAATAGAATAAAAGTACCATGGATACAAACGAAAGTAGTTTACTAAATACTATTCACTTTAATAACCCATATAAAACCCAAGGGGAAGACTGGGATTACTACCAAAAATAACAAGAATGCCTAGTGGAACCTCCAAGGAAATTTCGAAATGCCTCAGTCCTCAGTCCCAGTGAAAAAGAGCCTCATTTTAGTATGAATGTTTTCCCACCAAAAACTTCTCATTATAATCGTATATGTAATGGAATCAGATATTAGATGTAATGGAATCGTTTGATATGTGATTCCTGGAGTAGCAGATGTCTTGAAGAGGGCGGAAGTTAGTTTGAGAGATTTGGAAGTTAGTGCTCGAATTATTAAACGGTTTTTTTATATAAAAATAAACTGTATTTTAACAATAATTTAAACGTGATAAATGGTAACTAATAACTATAATAAAATACTTAATAATAAATAGAAGATAAGTAACTGATAATTTAGAATGGTTAAAATAACGAACTAAAGTGCACAACTACGAGAATGATAAGTTGAATATAACTGTGAATTGCCGCTCGTGTATAGTTTGGTCGTAGATGATATAATAATCCTCGTGTATATCATAGAGTTTATATATACTGTTGTTCACATTCACACCAAGACATCTGTCTTAGTGTGCGTCCTTGTGCGACCTTCGTAGTTTTGTGACCTTATTTAGTGGCCATACTTATCGCGGTGCCTGCCTTTTGATGTGAGAATTGATGAAAAGGCAAAAACTGTCTGCGATATAATAGGGAATATTGCCCATCTAAACATCTAATCCCTCTCAAGACTTTCGAATTTATTTTATTTCAAGGAAACATATGTTTTAAAGTCCCTGGAGAAGAGAGAATAATGTTTTTCTCCTCTTTGTGTATTTGTGTGCGTGTGTGTGTGTAAGGATTTTTATGTGAAGAAAAATGAAATATTACAAAATATTCAAATTGTATATTCACGTCTGTTATCCCCCCCCACTAATTATATGTTTGTTTTCACACTACGGAACGAAACTGCTAGTAGATTAAGTCAGTGAAATCCTGAAAAAAAATTAAAAAATTATTAGCTAATAAAATATTTTGATATATAATGTTTAAAATTGTTCTAAATGGTTCATTGCATTAATGATAAAATAACTGTAAATATATTATTCTGTACTTTGTCGTTAAATAAATTCCCTTAATTCATTATTTAAAACATTCACATTATACTTCAGTTAATTTGATACTTACCATCTGTGTTACATTAATATTATATTAAAACAATTGTAAAGATAAATTTTATTTATTTACATATAAGAAATTATCATGAGATCTATGTAATATTTATATACAGACATATATATATATATACACCTATAATGCAACTGCAATGCAGTTAACACTGCCGCTGTAGTACTCTGTCTATAGTGGAGTTATCCCGTCTATATGAAGATTATCTGAACAACAAAAGTACGTGTGGAGGTGTATATTAGGATCAATTTCCCATACTTAACGCTTTCATAATATATCAACTAAATATCCTATGAACCTGATAACAAACCCATTTTACACTATATTCATAATATCTTAATACAAACAATAAAAGAGGGTGGGCATATGTTTATATTCATAAGAATAAATTTTTTGTTTAATGTCTGCGATTTTTCTCAGACTTTCGAATTTATTTTTCCTCAGAGAAACACCCCTAGTATACACATAGAGAAGAGTGGCCTCCTTTTAGTGTGTGGTTTATTGTGGTGTAATGGGGTTGTTGAGGAGAGAAATTAGGTTTGATTAAATGAACGAGATATGAAGACCACTAATATAATGTAGCTAAGTTTACACTAATTGCACTGGACTTTATAATGAAAATGATAGAATGAATGGTGTGAGTAAAGATATGACACGATGCGATGTACAGTATGGTTGTATCTGATAAATCCACTTAGATAGATTCCCACTGGCTTATATACATAGGTTCTCCCATTCTAGCCTGCCTAAGTCAGTGAGTAGTCTCTGTTAACCAGAGAGGACCTCTCTTCTCTCTGCTGTGGTTGCATTTTCTTTGCTGTGGATGGGACCTATTACAGTGGTATAATTACAATTTTTACATGACACATTCAAAAATTAATTGGAAAAAAAATCTTGTATGAAACACTCACAACGACTTTCACTAAATTGCCAATATTATTGGTAATAATCGCCTAAATTTTCAATCAAATTTATAATTTTTACGTCATGTTTCTGTAGACTTCAATAAAACGATTTTTTTTAAGGGAAGCACATGACCTTCCCAGCTCTAACAGAAACCCTCTACTATCAAATTTCATAAGAAAAAAAAAAGGTACAAACGAAAGTGATATGTCACTGCATGTATAGTTACTATATAACAAAATATAAGGAAACTTTTAGGACAGTGTTGGTGACCCTATGGCACGATTTCCCGAGATGGCACGTATACAAACATTTCTACTAATACATATGGACGATGTAAAAAAGATATTTGTTTGCTTCAACATTGAAACAATACACCAAATTTACAGAAACGTACAATTTACATCATTTTTGTTTTACCAACAAGGAGGTTCTTCATATACACGTACACCCTCCCCCCCCTCCGCCACAGATTTTCGACACAATTGTATTGTTATTGAGATAAAAACACAGGAAAAGATTTTAGTCTAGTTTTGAATTTGCTGGTTTTGGTCATATCGTTTTGAAATTTTTACAATATACAATTGGAAAGCTCGTTCATATTGTATAATAAACTTCTTTTCTTTTTTTTTATAGAAATCAAGGATTTGATTTATCATGTACCAATATATTTTGTAAAAGTTTTTAAATTCAAAACAACCAAACTTTTATTATATCCAATTGGTTTTGATAAAATAATAAAATTTGTTATTGTTTTGGTTCAAAAAAGTATTTACAATCTACCAATTAATTATAAATTATATTTAAAAAGTTTTACAAATGCAGCCTATATGAATCTAGTTGGGCGTATATATTATTATAATAGCAACCAAAGACAGTAAGAGAAGAGAAACCAACACAAGTACACTCTCGGATTGGAATGTGGGAAACTGTATAAATATAGCGACAGACAGTCCATGAAAACACAGTTCGATACAGTTGAGGACAGTTCTATACATCCAATCGCTACGTGTCATTACCCATTTACCACTCTACCTTAAACATTTCTCTATTGTAAAATCCAGGCAGCCTGTGTCTCTTAATTAATATATTAGTTAACCAGTTTTAACAGAGTCAATCTCATTTCATCAACCAGACAAATTCTCCCACTCCAATCCGAGAGAGTGCTTGGGTTTGTTTCTCTTCTCTTACTGTCTTTGGTTGGTGTTCTCTCTTTGGTTGCTGTTAATTACTAAAAAAAAAAAAAATATGAACCAGGTTCAAAGCATTTAGTATAAAAATCACATTTATAAAGTGTATTACTGTATGATCATATGTATACGATAAATTTGGTGTGGAATTTTCAATTTTATTTATAATTATTACTTCATTTATGGGAAATTCCGTGGTAATTTTTTAGACTTATTTAAATAAAAATTTGGCAAACTTAGATTTTTTTTTTATTAACTCTTTTCCTTTTAAAAACTGCCCGACACGTCAACTAGTCGATAACTTTGAATATGTTAATTTTTGGTACGAGCAGAAAAAAAAAAATGCTTTGCTACCACCACTGCTTAGCAGAAAACAATACATTCTTATTTGTCCCTTTCATTCGACTATATTCCAAATATATCTGAGTACCATTTTCTTAGCTTCCATCACATCCTAACTTTTAGCTTTCTATAGTGATACCATTAATTAATTTAATAGCAACTTTTGGGGCCGAGAGTAAATTTAACACTTCCACCAAAGCTTACCCCCGCAGGGGTAGCTGTTGTGCGCAGCTGCTGGGACTTTACAACCCCCCCGGTACCTAAGTACAGTACACCCCCCACTCTCACTAGAACCATTAAGCACACCACACACACAACATACAACAACAAAGCACACATACAGTACACACCTAGGCTACCGTCCCTGGGAAGCCGTCCCAAATGGGAGAGCAGGTCTGGACACTCTGAGGAGATAGCCCCTCAACCAGACTCGAGCGCTGTGGGCCAATCCTCCACACGCCTTAAACTCAAGATTCCGAAACCTCATCAAGAAAGAAAAAGCCGGACTGATATAACGGAAACGACCATGGACCGTCCAAAGGATTAGAAATAGGAACATGGAATGGTTTATCTGAACCGATCGTAACTTACGGATCGGAAACTGAACCCCTCAAAAAAAAGATGAAGAAGACTTAATGGTCTTCGAGCGGATGTTCTTCGTAAGATCTACGGGGCGGTCAGAGAGGGTGAGTGTTAGAGAAGAAGGACGAACCTTAATTTATTATAAATATGTTTATGCACTGAAATATTATGACGAAGTTGCAACAGCAAAAGAGAGTAACTAGAAAATATATAAAAAAAAAAAATGAATCTACTAGTTATATAATTTTACGGCGTTTCTCGAAACGTTGATTTGTTAAATAGTACATAAGTTTTATAACAAGCACTACTGTTTGTTTGTATGCGTTACGGTGTCTTGCGTGTTATGCAACAACAGTCTTGAACTAGTAACAATGACTTTTGCCCTTCATTTATTGACCTAAGGTTAACAATTTCTTCTGCTTACTCGATTCTTTTTTTCTTTTTTTTAAATTTTAATTTATTTATCTGTCTACATTTTATATCATGCCCAATATTAAACAACCTCTTAGACTCCCCTTTAAACTTGTGTATTAAGGTCAACCATCTCTATATTTGCCTCTTGTCTAAGAATCTTCTGATCTTATTTTTCTAAAGACTTATTCTCGCGGATATAATTAAACAAATAAATAAATCTGCGATTATGAACAGGAACTACTTTCTTTTACTGTAGAAATTACTTTTAGAGGGAATTCAGGTTAGCTAAGACATATTGCGGCTTAACTTTAAATTTCCCAACTAATATTGTTTTGGAGGTTTATAGGAGCGCTGTCTAAAGATGATACACGGTATCAGTTTGGGTGACCGGTAAGAAATATCCTTACAGAAAAATATCCTTTTGCAACGTCTAGCATGGCAGACTCGTTCGTTCCGGTTTCTGGAGGAAAAAGAGTGCAGACTACATTATGAACTTCAGAAGATCATATAGGAATATTTTCGAGTAAAATTAAAAAAAAAAAAAAAAAAATACTGAACAAAAATACAATAAAGTTGCACTTTCGATTGAACAGATTTTGAACGCAATCTTCGGGTCTTTCCTTTAGTGATAAATCTCAACGTAGAAATCACATAATTATTTTATTAAGTTTTCACTAATTTTTGAGTCATTATTGAGTTATTTTTATTATTATTATTTTTTTTAATTTAAGGCGCTTCAACATCTATGGTCATTAGCGCCCGGAGCCTTCTCAGTGCACTGCCGGCCTCCGGACAGTGTTCTCTCGCTACAGACAGCATTGTCCATCACCGAACAGTGAGCTGTAGAGGCTCCTAGGAAGAAAAAAATCTAAGGGTAGCACTGGACTCGAACCCGGGACCTCCGCGTGGGGGTCCAACACTCTAACCACTTAGCTAATCACTTCCCTGAGTTATTTTTTTTTACATACCTACACAAAAGATATATATGTTCAATTATTAAAACATTATACCACCATGTGATCGAATATCCTAAACACATATTGCAGAATTCAATTTTGAAAATCTATCATAATCAGAATAATGTTTTTTTACTTAAGAGAGAGGATGAGTACTTTACACCTGATAGCCAATGAAAACTGATAAACAGTCTTAATAATAAAGTAATAATTGATCATTCAGTATAATTTTATGCTGATGTATATTTTTGGAGTGTTTCCTACTGATTAGTTTATTTATTAAATTGTTCAATGTTTTAAATATTATAATATTTTTCTTTTATAAGTTGATAATGACAATAATATATTTGTCGAAACGTTGGCAAAATTTTTAGTTGTTTTATTTTCTAACACCAAACAACATCTCTTATACTTTTCTACCAATAAAAAAAAATAATAATAATAAACTCTTTTCTTTAGAGACTGCTATAAATTATTTGAATTCGAAAATTTATAGCAACAAATGTTAAAATACATCATAAATCAAATTTTTATATTTTTAAGAGAAATTAATTATTTTACAATCTCTCACTCTCGCTCATTCAAAAATAATATAAAGATGAAATATTGTAATTAATTTCTGTACTAAATAGAATATGTATTTAAGAGAAATTCATTTAAGTAAAAAACAAAAAGCGAAATTGTATTCAATAAAGAATATCCAGTTGAATAAAGGAAGTGAACTGTTTACATAAAATTATGTGTACACTGACTGTATAGAGGAAGTATTGGCACTAGTTATTTTTTTTCTACAGAGGGATAATTATGTGAAGATAATTTCTATAGCGTATTGTAATGTTATGAATGTTGTTGAAAAAGGTGGGAGTATTCATAATACTAAAAACATTAGTAATATATATAATATATATATATGTGTGTGTGTATATATATGTATGTGTTTGAGCGCACACGTTTGCATGTGTGCCTGTGTATGTATGTATGTATGTAAATAAGATGGTGTGTGGCAGGTGCTAAACATGTTCTACAGTAACATAGTTGTAGCAATCGTACAGACGCACAACAACCTAAGCACAACTTTCGCCGGTGTCTCGATTTGCCTCTTCTCCATCTTTCTCACTATTCAAGTGCCCCCCCTGTGGATACCCTTGTATCTAAATGGAAGGGCAATGTTAAACTAACTCTAGTAGTAGTAGTATTAAAAAAAAACAACACATTGACTACTTCTTTATTTTGCTTGACTGCGTTAAACATCTGACTAGTGTTTGTGAAATCCAGACGGCAACATAATCTTTCTGTCCAGTACTAGAAGAACACGTGACATTCAATGCACCTTTTACAGGTATTTCTTAAATTACTTTTATTTTATTTGTTTTTATTGTTAATCAAAACATAATTACTGATCTGAAAACTAAAATAAAAGTTCTCTTCTTTTATTAAAAAAATAAAAAGTAAAACAAAAAAACCAGTTAATCAAGTTCCCATGATGCAATTCCATCATCATTTCTAGGTACGGCAAATATGCATTACTTTCTCCGCAATAACAATTTTACTTATTATACAACCTGAGAAAGCCATTTAGAAACTTCTCTCTCTATAGTAGACAATAAATTTTGTAATATTTATATTCAAATATAGAAACAAAATTTATTGTACAAATATACTTAAGCCATTAAAGCAATAAATAATAATTCATTATTCTAAGAAATTTAAGAATATATTTTAAAACTTTAATGCTACTATTAAACTTTAATGTTAATATTTTAGTTCTAAATAGTATAAGTTCTAATGTAATTATTGCTCATTGAAAACATATTTTTCGCAAACTATTATATAGAAACTTAATCACTTTAAGAATTAAATAATTAACTTTTATCAGCATAAAAATTGCTAAAACAACCTCTAGGACAAAAACAAATGTAGCTCAACAATTTTTACAGACCGATTCCTAAACATAACAGGTAAACACAAATTAAAACATTGGCTTCCAAACTAACAATCTAATTATAATCGTGTCCAAACATTTTTAAAAATCAAAGCTCCCCCCACACCTGTAAAATTCCTCACTGTATTTCACAGGTTTTAGAAGAAACTCCATTCGGTTCAAACATTGGGCCTGTTTAATCTTTTCATGTTAATCTTCTTGTTCTTTTGAACTTTTGTTTTGCAGAATCCCACGCAAAACTAATTACGAATTTACTAGCTTTTTTTTTTCTCTCTCTTAATGGATCTCTCAACGGATGGTCGACCGAAGTTCTAGACAATTCTCATAGTTTATTTGTTTTTATATATTATTGCAAGTCTCTCTCTCTCTCTCTCTCTCTCTCTCTCTCTATATATATATATATATGTATATATATATAGAGTGTTAATGTCTTTCTTTTTTTTGTTTATGTGAATCAACTACCTCAAAAAGGAAAAATTTGTTCAAAGAAAAAATGTTTATTCAATTTCATTTGAGATATATATCATTGTCTATTGCACAACTTCAAGCTATGCTATAGTGAAACTTATCGCAGCGAAGAACACATTTGGAATTTTTTATTTTAATTTATTTTATTTTGTTTGTTTTTTTAATTTAAGACGCGTCAAAATCTATGGTTATTGGCGATCACAGCCATTTCTAGTGCGAACACTGAACTGTAAAGGCTCCTAGGAATAGAAAATGTAACGATAGCATATGGACTCGAACACGGGACCTCCGGGTGTCCAACGCGCTACTACTGAGGCTTATCCCTTCCCTTTTATTATTACTATTTTTTCCTCTTTTCTATTTTTATCAGCCCAAATTTGGTAGTACTTCAATTAAATAAATCACAAACGATTATTATTTTCATGCTATTTGAAGAAAGATAACTTGGGGCATAGTCAAACAAGTCTACATATTGGTGAATAAACAGTTAACTCTGGGAGTTTTTCAGCCCAGAAGGCCGCTATTTATCTCGGTACCCTGTCTTCTCCGCTTTCAACCTAGTTGCCAAATAATAAGCACGGATGGCTGCAACATTCATTTCTTTACTCTATCTGAACCGTTTCCGCCTTGAATTTTGGCTGGGCAGAACTCTTCTTCTTCTTCTTCTTCTTCTAGCGGGAGACTCAATCTCCAAGTTCGAGTCAGATAGTCATATCGACTATAAAC
>JAAEAF010009629.1:0-23200 GCA_011037195.1 Triatoma infestans
GGGCCGGATCCGTTCTGTGGCGTCTCAAGATGCCTCAGGAGTGCATCCATCAAGACATGGATGCAGGACCGATCAAGGGAATGGTGGGTCAAAATCTCAGGCCAGAGGCAGGCGAAAACGTTTATTCATAGCCACTCGCCCAAGCTAACTACGGATCAATTAGGCCGGGTGGCCGTAAGGATAGCAGTTGGCGTTCTCACTGGCCATTGTAGACTTAACAAGCACATGCATCGCATGGGCCTGGCAACGGATAGCCTGTGTAGGTTCTGTCAGGAAGAAGAGGAGACGGCGCTGCACGTGGTATGTCAGTGCGAGGGGCTGGTCTGGCTAAGGTACCGCCTCTTTGGTAAAGAGAAGCTGGTGCCAACAAGCCTCAGCCGGGGCCCCCTCTCGGACCTATTAAGTCTTTTAAGGCAAGCAGGACTCGAGAGGGTACTCTAATGGCAGGTGTTCTAATTGACCACCTGGGAGCCCCCCCCACAAATTCCACAGTCCAGTTAAGGACAGGATCGGGGAAGGGCCTCCAACTAGGGGTGTCGCGGTGGCGTAGGCTGAAGAGCCAATTCCCCCGTTAGAATCTAATCTCTAATCTAGTAGCCTTTGCACCACTCTCTGTACAGTTTGTTGCAGAATTACCTCCTAACCTCATCCAGATTTTTACCTGTGAAGTAGATGGCAAGATCATCAACGTATAAGGATATTCAGCTAAGCAAAGTATTGCAAACAGGAGTAAGAGAATGTAAAAATTCATATCCAAGACTGAAACTGAAACCAATAAATCTGAAACATTGACTTATAAATCCACGCTTGCGTGGAATATGATAGCAACGAATTCTTCATTATTCTGAATGAAACTGGTTAAATAAAAAAACCCTAAACAGAAGTTGCTTGGCATTATATAAGACCATGGTGGACCCAGTTCGAAAATAAAAACGCAATCTTCCAAATGATGGTCAAAGTAATATAATATATAATAAAAAAAATTTTAAATCGACAACAATAAAAGTTCTATAACAATAAAGTTTAATACTACAACCGAAAAGGGTGGGGGTATGAATAAAATGTTTGAAGAAATTTAATAAAGTTGTGAGAAGTGGCAGTCTGTTTTTTTATATTTTTATGTTTGCTATGGCTTTTAATGGTAGTTTTGGGTATTAGTATCTGGCTTTTCCTATATTGTTTACATTCTAAGAGATATCTATACAAACGATATGGCAATTCTACTAAATCTAAACAAGAGGCGGCAGAGTGTATGGTATATAGTACCGTAGCGATATGGAAATTTCAATATCTATTCGTATCATTTCATTTTCGGTGAAATTGTTAAACGGAGAGAAGTAAAATAGACCTATATAGATTTTAGTGTTCAATATCGGGTAAAATGATTTAACATCTCCCACCTCTCATGCTCTCTAACAATCCTCTATTCACTCTCCACCTGTTTTTAATGTTCGTAACCTATCAAATACTAGACCCAAAAGGTATTTTGTATTCTTTTTTTCCTTTTTCTTTTTACCAGTAAAAATGCCCCGGTATCTCCATTGTGACTCACTAACCAGTACTTTGAATCTTATTTTCAAATAAATTATTCGTTATACCTAATTGCACATGCAAACTGGTAACGCATATTTGAAGTAATATCATTACTTTAGTTCTTCTCTTAATTTTTTGTTTGTTATTTTTTAAGGTGCTCAACGGCTAAGGTTCTTCGCACCTACTAGACTAATACGAGTATATTTATTTGCCCGAACATTTCTAATATGTACTGTATTTTTAACTTCCATATTCTCTCAAGCATTCACCTCAAAACAATCACACATCCATTCACACAAGTACCGGGGTGCAAATCCCGGCTTCAGGCCCACCCTTCCGAAAATTCAAAAATTCAGTGGCTCCCAAGTCCAAACAACATTTTGACGATAATCATAATGCCACTCCTCCATGATACCTTATTCATGCTCGCTAATAAATACAGCCATCCTAATAAATACTCTCATTCTATACAAAATTAACTCAATCACGATTCTTTCATTCGCACTTCACAATCATATATCTACATAAATGGAGTAGAGTACTCGATATTCCTCTACTCGTTTTTAACTTAACCTACTATATACAAATAAAAACATTATATACACACAATAATTAACTATTCTAGATAAAGTTTCTATTTACATGTAATATAATGTGTGTATGTATAATGTATATACAAGTGTGTGTGTTTGTGTAGGGTCAGCTTAACTAAAAAAAATAAAAAAGCCTGTCACGAATTTCTCATGGTTAATACAAAATAGACAAATTAAATTTCATGGTTTAGGGAGAGGCTCAATTTAGCTATTATTATTATTCACAGAAGGGGAGGGCAAACCCTACGCTAAAAAGTCAATTTAGCTAACATGTACGATGTGAACTGTGATAGCTCCCCCCTTCTATAGTGCAGTTGACTGATGTAGTACACAAATGTTAAAAAATCTAATACAAATTATGAAAAGTTGTCATAAAAATGAATTAATATTATTATTATATAACTGGGTGCCTATGGCGTGGGACCTCTAAGCCTATGTGGCTTTTATCCCCCCAATTTATTTCCCTAATAAATCTCTCCCCAGTAGTCTACCGGTTTGTCTACAGTATCCTAAAATATCTTCCAGCTCCAACCCTCTCAGGCTGTCCTGCGATAATGATGCAGGACTCGCGAAACAGAACCAGCCAAACGGGGACATTGACGTAAATAATGATATACCGTTTCCCTAACTCCATCATCACAGTTCTGACATATGGATCTAGACGCCCACCCTATATTATGCACATGACTAGACACAATGTGTGTCCAGTCACTACACCCACCAAGGTCCTCAGTCCTATCCTACTAAGAGACAGGAGGTAGTCTGAAGCCCCTTTTAAAAATCTTTTAGCTTGGAGGCACCCCTGCGTGTACTCCCTGCATTTCTTCAAAACCCTCGTCTTCCAAAATCTAATCTGACTTCACAGAACCACTTAGTGACGGCAAGGACTGGCTCGGGACTACAAAAAGTTAAGGAGCATCTCTCCCTAGCCAGCCGATCCGTCCTCTCTTGGCCCTCTATGTGTCCGGGTACCTAGTAGAGCTGCACTTTGCCCCTCTGAGCTAAGGTATTAAGCCTTCTCCTACATTCTCCCATCAATTTCGAACTCCAACATGGCTTGCTCAAAGCCCTCAGTGCGATCTGACAAAATGACTGAATAAAAATGGCGGAACGGTCACAGTACCAATAGCTATATAAAGAATTACTTTCAGTTAATTAACGGTATATCAGTGATAGTTTTAAAACAGATTTTTTTTAGAACTATATTCAAAATAAGATAAAATATGAGAGGGGCAGGGGCATATATAGTAGTATATTTTATAACAACATGTACAATTTTAAGTTCCATAAGAAAGGCATGTTTAAGAGATACGGATAGGATCTCAAAACTTTAAATTGCTAAAATATTTAATTTTTCAATGTTTCAATTTAATGCACTTCTTGATGGGGGGGGAAAGGTAACTAAACTTTTAGTTATAGCTGACCAAATTGGAACTGTAGCCGCGCCCACACCTGTGGCCTAGAGTCTATCACTACAAATGAAGCTACTACGTACACAACAACAAAAATCTTCTTTATTAAGTTCTCTGTATGTTGCAGGTAATGCAGTGCGAACTTGACTGACTTCTATATTATTTTATTAGTCTGTCTATATATATAAAAAACATATGGTCTCTGGTATTTTCTCTGTTATATAAAAAAAAATTAAATTAAAAAACAAACAAACAAAACAAAAACGCCAGGAAGCCCTGGCTGGAAAATCGCGACGAAAATGACCTGGGGGCAAGCCGCCACAGAGCCCCCCCTAGTAGCGTGCGGGCGCGCTACGATGGTTTGCTGTCTCTTCTGCGCCGCTGAGCAGGTGGGCCGGCTTGACCCGATCTAATGCTACCTTCTGTTCCCTTCCGTTCTTGACGATGGTAATCGTTTTTTCTGCTCTCGCCAGCACTCGGTAGGGACCTTCGTATACTGGCGCCAAGGCGGGAAGCAGCCCTTCCCGTCGCAGGAGTATGTGGGTGCATGTCGCCAATTGCGCGTGCACAAATGGATGCGGGGTGCTGTGCCATGTTGCTGGTACTGGTCGCACTCGCTCCAACATGCGTCTTAGCTCTGTGACCCAGTTTTGCGCCTGTGTGGGTGTACTCGCTTGCTTGTCGGGACTACATTTTATCAGCTCTCCCGGTAGCCTCAGTGTCGTGCCGTACGTAATTTCTACTGGTGACATGCCTGTGTCCTCTCGGGCCGCCGTTCTCAGTCCCAATAGGACCGTAGGCAGAAGTTGCGTCCATCGCCCGTCCTCGTGACATCTCAACGCCGTCTTGAGGGTTCTATGCATGCGCTCTACCATGCCGTTCGCTTGCGGATGATAGGCTGACGTGTGATGTAACCTTGCCCCGGTCATCCGGGCTAGCTCCTTGAATAGTTCGGAAGTGAACTGGGTGCCCTGATCGGTTGTGATGTCGGTAGGGCAGCCGAATCTGCTCACCCAGCTGCCGTAGAAAGCATTTACAACCTCGCTGGCGGTGATGCCGGCGAGAAGTACTGCTTCTATCCACCTAGAAAACCTATCTATGCAGGTAAGGCAATATAGCCGCGCCCACCACACCTGTGGGCTAGTGTTTATCACTACAAATGAAGCTACTACGTACACAACAACAAAAATCTTCTTTATTAAGTTCTCTGTATGTTACAGGTAATGCAGTGCGAACTTGACTGACTTCTATATTATTTTATTAGTCTGTCTATATATATATAAAAAACATATGGTCTCTGGTATTTTCTCTGTTATATAAAAAAAAATTAAATTAAAAAACAAATAAACAAAACAAAAACGCCAGGAAGCCTTGGCTGGAAAATCGCGACGAAAATGACCTGGGGGCAAGCCGCCACAGGAACCATCTAACTTTAAGAAAATTTCACCACCACTGGCTATGGAAATTGCATGAAGAGGAAATCGTGTGAATGATTCACATAAGTTTTATATTTTTTTTTCTTCATAAAACTGATGTTGAAAAATGGACGAATAAATAATAACGTTAGGAAGTTCGTTGTCCTTACGGTCGGTCGTCAGTTATGCTAATTTTGTTTACAATGTAAGAAAAAAGATAAAACAGCGGAACAGAATTTCATTCTAAACTTGCCAATCATCTAGAAAATTTGATAAAAAAAAAAGGCATTTTTCATAAAACTACTGTGGGGGAGAGTATTGAGAAATTGATTAAGATTAGGGAGGGAGGATGTTCACTGCAGGGCGGTGGGGAGTTGCAATCATTAAATTTCAAACAACTCCCTTAACATTGACTTTACAGGAACAAATTAATAATGTGGAAGGAAACATATATACATATATATATTTTTATTTATTTATTAGTAATTTACATGTGTATATAAATATAATAGTAAATATGGGGAAGTGTAACACAAATCACCTGAGTCACTTGTATGGATGGAAACATATTTAATTAAAAATTAAATTTGATTCCATTCTGTTTTTTTACATATACACACTTAACGGCAAAAAATTCCGGCCACTTAAAAAATTACATTTAATAAATAATATAATATTGTCTGGTCTATTTTAACCTGTTATTTTGTATTGGCGATTTATAGTTAACATTTGGCTCGGAGGGGTGAGGTGCGTCTCTATTGGATACCCGGACATTCGGGAATAGAGGGCAATGAGAGGGCGGATCAGTTGGCTAGGGAGGGATCATCATTACCATTTTGTAGTCCTGAACCAGCCCTTGCCGTCACGAAGAAGTTTCACGACAAACAGATTAGATTTTGAGAGATGAGAGTCTCGGAAAAATGCTGGGGTGCCTCCAAGCTAAAAGATTTATAAAAGGAATTAAGCAGGGAGTTTCGTAGTATCTCCTGTCCCTTAGTAGGACAGGTCTGAGGACCTTGGTGGGGGTAGTGACTGGACACATTTGGGTGTCTAGTCACTTGTTTAATATAGGTAGGACGTCTAGCCCCATTTGTCAGAACTGCGATGACGGAGTCAGGAAAACGGTGTACCACTATTTATGTGAGTGTCCCCGTTTCGCTGGTACTAGGTTTTGCTTATTTGGGAGGGCACCATTCTCGCAGGATTGCGAGATGGAGTTCAAAGATATCTTGGGATATTGTAGATTGACCGATAAGCCACCGGGGGAGACTATTTAAGGGGATATGGGGGGCATCGGGGGGGATAAAAGCCATAATATAGGCTTAAGTCCCACGCCATCAGGCACCCGGTATAATAATAATCATAATAATAAAAAATAAATATTTAACATTTTTAGAATAAATTGGATTTTGTGTACATTACATTTGTGGTATTTTAAAAAAAATTAAATAAATAAATAAAATGTTTATCGTTCATTTATAATCAATTTGTTTATTTTTATTCAATTCGAATTGATTTTTATTTTGCTTTAACTTCGCTTTTTATAGCTTGTCCCATTGACTAAAAAAAATTTAAAAATAAAAATTCGAATTTCAAAATGTCCATTAGTGCCGTTAGTTTACAAAGATGCAGTGAGTTAGTGATCGTTCCAGAAGATTCCATGACAGCTGCTCGATATTTGGCGGTTATACTGCAAGTAAATGTGATCCGTATTATGCCGGAGATAGGTGAGGAGATTGTGCTTATTGCACGATAATGCTTATCCACATACAGCTCACATAGTGCAGACCTTTCTTAATAACCATAATATTGACTTCCTAAAGTGACGTACCCGTTCCCCTGATTTAAATTCCATAGAACATCACTGAGATATGCTTGGAAGACGAATATCGGAGCGTCCTTCTCGAGAAGCTTCAGGAGCTAGAAAGAGCTCTTCAAGATGAATGGGCTGTAATGTCACAAAACGAAATTTTGATTCAAAGCATGCTGAAACGCGTAGAAGCTGTGATAAAAGCAAAAGGAGGTAATTCCCAGTATTAGCACCATCCCATTAAAAAATAATGTAAAATTAAAAAAATGTACAGGTAATTAAAATTTTACAGATTCTTTCTTTTTTCATCACCTTTCACTTGAAAAAGCCTCAATTTTTTGCCGGTGAGTGTACATTGTATATATAATAATAATATTGTATTGCATAAATCTATATATATATATAAAAATTCAGCGTCCGTATGTTTGTGGCCACAAAACTCGAAAAGTAGTCGATGGATTGACTTGAAATTTTTACACAACGCTGCATTTCTATATAAGAATGTTTATATACACTTTTTACTCCGAAGTTCCCACGGAAACGGGAAATTTCGAGCTAAAATCCGTCCAAACGGTCATATTGCGTTAGCATTGCTTCTTCAGGTATTACTGCTACAATGATGGAAGGAGGTAGATATAATTGTAGAATAAATTACTACAATTTATTGAAGTAATAAATTTGAAAAAATATAATTAATATACGGCACTATTTAAGGAAGGTTTCATTATTGTCCTCCCTTTTAGATATCGGAAGAATAATAATTTTTTTCAATATCTTCATTTCCTGCTTTTGTGATTTCGAGTTCATAAGAAAGGAGCATAAAAAAGATTTGAAATAAATTTGTTCAAGCCAAGAATGTTCTCTAATAAACCCACGCATCCCATGTGGTACCACCGTCGTCTATTCTTAAAAAATAACTAGCGCAACTGAGCCACAGCAATATTTTGTTTTCAATTTATATATATAAAAATTCAGCATCCGTATGTTTGTGGCCGTATGGCCATATGGCTGTTCAACTCGAAAAATAGTTGATGGATTGACTTGAAATTTTTACACAACGTGGCATTTCTACATACGAGTGTTTATATATTCTTTTTACTCCGAAGTTCCCATGGAAACCGGAAACTTCTCCGAGCGTTCCGCGAGGTTGGCAGAAATAGATAGACTCAGACACGTTGCGATGGTGGTTCACTCTCTGAACCTCTTTCTCAACTACCTCAAGTACCTTTATTCCGAAGTTCCCACGGAAACGGGAAATTCCGAACTAAAATCCGTTCAAACGGCCATATTGCGTTAACACTTGCTTCTTCAGGTATTGCTGCTACGTGGATGGAAGAAGGTAGAACAGCGCATTCACCTATTAAACTGTCATGACTTAAACATGGACTTTTCAGAAAACCTAACAAGTAACATTTCTAAAACATCAGGAATGGGAAAGGTTCTTCGGGCGTGCAAAATCATTGTAAGGGATGAGTGTAACAATAGCTTATAAGAAGTCATTGGAGGTGTTAGACCATACATTGAAAGACTTGCAAAATAATCAGGTTCCATTTGGTGGAGCATTGGTGTTAGTAGCCGGTGACTTAAGGGCAAACGCTTCCAGTGATACCTCGCTCAACACCCAGCTGATGAATTTGCATGCCTGCTTGAAATATTCAACCCTTTGGAGCACAGTAAAAAAAAATTCATTTACCAACGAATATGAGAGTTAAATTTCAAAAAGATCCAACAACTGCCATATTTTCAAGACAATTACCCGAACTCGGTAACGGCACTGCTCCTACAAATCAGGGAAATGGGAAAAATCACCTTCCCATCTAATTTCTGCAACATTGTACATTCAAAAAGAAGAATTAGTAGACAGGGTATTCCAAAATTATCAAAATCACGCATGGTTAAGCCTAAAAATCAGACTGAGCGTGGACGGGACTAGCTAGTATATTATAATAATAGTTAGAGCTCCATAAGCAACGATGAGATAAATTGGAGTGAGAAAAATAATTGTGAGTGTTTCTTCATGTCAGATTTTTTGTATTGTAAAAATCAGTTTACAGTTAGGAATTCCATATTGTGTCAAAATATTTTTATTTTCTTATTAAGATAATTTTTTTAGAATTCCGAGTTTCAGAAAAATCGGAAAACCGGAAGTGCTTTTGTTTTAACACTTTACTAAATATGATTTTTTTCACTTTTTCGCTATTTTCTCAAAAATGGCCCCGACGATTTTCTTGAAACTACACATATAAACTAAACACTTAAAGATCTACAACTTTTGTATAAAACATTTCTCTGGGAAAATTCATTTAAGGGCACTTTTAGGAGGGGGTAGGGTTACAGCTTCCTCTAAAGTGGTATCATACTTCATTATACGACTCAATCATCCAACTGAAATTAATTAAAATAAATAGTGGCCAAAATTCCGGGTGTGAAGAAACATAAATCGGAATGCGCTTTACTGACAGTTTTTTCAGTTTTCGAGGTTTCGACGAATTTCGTTAAATTGTACACAACTATAAAATTTGTCAATTATACTTTGAGAACAGGAGTAAGAGAAAGTTGTGTGAGTGTTCACACCAGATTTTTTTGTTTTACATTGCATGTTTAAATGTCTCTAACAGAGAATCTAATTACCTCCTTAACATTAATACCATTTCGTTTTTTAAATAATAAATTGGTGAATCTATTGTAAAATAACTGCCTCATTTCTTATTTTATTAATGCATTATATCTCTTTTGAGAAAATCGCGAAAAAGTGAAAAAAATCATATTTAGTAAAGTGTTAAAAGATAAGCACTTTCAGTTTTCCGATTTTTCTCAAACTCGGAATTTCAACAACATATTTAATTCTAATTAACATTATTTAAATGACCGAATTGTGTAATAACCTGAAATAGCACTTTAGAGGGTAACCTAACCCCACCCCTCCCACAGAAGGGCCCTTAAATCAATTTTCCCAGATAAATGTTTCAAATAAAAGTTGTAGCTCCTTGTATATGTAGTTGATGTATGAAGTTTAAAGAAAATCCTTGGAGCCATTTTTAAGAAAAACGGAAAAAAGTAAAAAAAGTGAACTAGTAAAGTGGTACTTCCGGTTGAAGAATTTTAACAGATAACGCACAGTCAGATCGCATGGTGATACCTAAACGGAATATTAAGTTCCAGTTTTCTACGGTTTTTTTGTTTTTGAGCTATGCTGTTCACATACACAGACACACACACACACACACACACACACACACAGACCATTTGCTAAAAACCACTTTTTTGGACTCAGGGGACCTCAAAACGGATATTTCTGGTGAAAACTCAATATCGAAAATTTGACACGATTACAATACTTCCTCTTACTAGGAGTAAGAGAAAGTAAAAATACTCTGTTTCTTGACTTTTATGTTTATTAATCAATTAATTTTAATTGAAGACATTTATTATCCTATTACATTTTCATTTTAACGTGAAAATCTAATTTTTATGTAAAATAGTACTTACTGTATTTAAAACAAACTTTATTCTACACCAGGGAATCTTAAGCAGGTGTCCATAGACCCACATTAAGGCCTCGTCAAAAGTATACATAAATATAAATTTATTTGTGGTGGCGGTGGTTTATATTTATTTCCTTCACATATGAATAGATGTAATAAATTACAATTTATAGTATACAGTGAATTACAGTATTACAATTACAGTGAATAGTATCTGTAACACCCCCAAGCACCAATTTGAGATAAGAAAAAATATTTTCTATTATTTTTATCAGTTATTTATACTGTCTCCTTCTGGTGTAATCATTCAGATCGTGTCAAATTTCCAAAATTGAGTTTTGGTCTGCATGTATTTTGAGGTAAATTTTTTTTTTCCTTAACTCTCTTAAATGGTCACCTCGCTTATACCAATCCGCCTCATTTTTTCTTTCATTATAATTTATGTATCTATTTGTACGTACTTATAGCGGGTTGGTTTTTGTATATATCTCGTAATTTGTGTTTAATTCATTATTTGCTGGTTACTGCTTAGCATGGACATGGAAATCATTTTTGTAGCCATGCCTACGCGACTTACTCACCCACGTCTAATTGATTAGTTTGCTTTGATCCGAGATGACCATATATAACAGTTTCTTCATAAAGCATATTTATTTTATTATACCATACAGATTGTATAATAGGATTATGCGCTTATAAATTGTCACTCAGGAACATAGAATCCTTTATAAAATAAACTATTTCAAGAAATAAATAAGATTGTTTACAAATATTACATAGAATGTTTGAAAATTAACTTACTTCATTAACTTGAAGAAATGATGTCATTAATTTTTATCTTGTCTAAAAGAATAGATGAAGAATTATTTGGTCAACTCTACTTCGAGACGACACTAAACCTACTACTAAGTTAGATTCAAAAGTTGGAACTAATCAAGGACTGAAAAGTAAGAAGTATTATCAAGATATCGATTCGAAGCACATTGGAATTAATTGCTTGAACGAAATCGAAATATAGAATTCCACTGTATTCTCCTCGAATTACTACATTCAAAGAATTTTATTCTGTTAATCACCTTCTTTTTTTTCAGACTGAAGTATTGATTTAACTTAATTACAATTAGCATTCAAATTTTGTAAAAACAATAAATCCTCAGGCATAGATAAAGTTCCAAACGAAATCTTTAAGCATTTCTCCTAATTAGGAACTTTATTTACTAAATATGTTTAATATTTTATTAGACTGTAAGCTATGGTAAAAAATTAAAATTACTGTTATATAAAAAAAGTGATATCCGGGAGCCAGAAAATGATTGAGGAATAGCACTAATTAATACAGTTAAAACTTAGTTACAGTAGTTGTAAATTATTTACTGGTTTATTATCCAAGTATTTGTTTATTCCATATTTATCCGTCTGCAAGGAGTTATTAGTAAATTTCATTTTTTTCTTTTTATTTGTGTTTACTACTTTATGTTACTTAATTTATTATATTTGTCATCATATATTATCTGTGCAATTGTAAGAACAACTATTATGCTCATGGTTTTATTTTATTAATTTTATAATGTAACTGAAAAAACAATACCCTATAATGTGTAATTTTACATAAAATACAGTAATTTATCTATCTATATATCTATCTATCTATCAAAGAAATTGATTTATAGCAAGATTTGTTTTTTAGAATAATCTACCTAGGAAATATTAAAATAGTGATTCTTTAAATTTTTTGATTGGTTACTGTGCAATTTATAAAATTAGCAAAATCTTCAATCATTTATGAGCCAATGAAATTAATTTATTTTTTATCTAAGGCGGATATTTTTATGATTCAACATAGTAATTTCATGAAGCGTGAAACAAGCGTTGAAACTAATGCCAGAAGATCCACGGTAGATAAACCTTACTAGATGACTATTTTATTCATGACTACTAAAACTAACATTGCAGTCTAAGGTAGTGGTGATCCCTAGCGGCCAACATACAAAACTTTCTTTCTATCCATGGTGGAGAGAATAAATTCTAGTGTTAAAACTCAAACGATCTAATTAAGAAGTTGTAGTACTTGGTAATTTATAAGAGCTTTATAGAAGAAAACTAAATTCTTGAGTTTTTAACTGAATGTAATGTTTTTCTACTTCTCTTACCAACCACATAATGTAATTTCCAATAATCTCAATATAATTTACCACTACCTCAAAGTCTAAATTGTCTACTAATAATATTATTCCATTAATATATGTTTTGAATTTTGTTTATTTGGTCCATTAATACTTTCACAATATAAATTTTTAATAAGATAAAAGCAAAACCATTAATAATTTTTGAATTATAGTAGGTAATACTTTTAATAAATTAAATTCTCTCCATGAATTGGTACTAGTTCAAATAAAGTATACAAAAACAATTCTAATTCTTGATGCAAATGATATACTGTATTTTTACTCCAAAAAAAAAGTTCAATAAATAATAAGGGGAGGAATTAGCTAAGAGGTTAGCGTGTTGGACTCTCACGCGGAGGTTGCGGGTTCGAGTCTAGTACTAACTACCCTTAGATGTTTTCTTCCTAGGAGCCTCTACAGCTCACTGTTCGGTGATAGACAGTATTGTCTGTAGCGAGAGAACACTGTCCGGAGGCCGACAGTGCACTGAGAAGGCTCCAGGCGTTAATGACCATAGATGTTGACGCGCCTTAAAAAAAAAGAGGAATTAATCAAATATCTTTGACTTCTATTTTCTAAATTATTAGAAAGAAATAAAGCTACACGCTACAGCGCAACAGTCAATGGTGGGCACCGATTTTTATTGAGTGGGGGTGTTGTATGCACGCGGGGGTTCTCTGGCTATTTAGTTCCGGTCTTCGCTACCTAGGTTTGCTACTTACTGTAGCTTCCCACATTTTCTCACGATACTACCGTCTTTCCTCTGACAGGAGTCGAATCCTGAATTATCGCACCAAAGGCGTCACTGGATCCCACCGATGAGGGCCTCAAATTATTATCAATTGTGAAAAGGATAAAATATTGTTTGATAATGCCAAAAGTTCTGTTTATTGAATTATATAATTATTATTAACAATTTTGCAAGCGATAAAATATTGTTCTTTGTTATTATTATTATTATTATTATTTTTAAGGTCCACAACATCTAAGGTCTTTTGTTCTTGATAATCATCCGCAATGGCACTATCTTATTTATTAAGTTGAATTTAATTGTTGAACATGCATGTAATAAAAATGTGGAAGGTTAAATGTCTAAATGTGTCATAACGTAGAATCGTTTTCTAATCATAAATATTTTCTAGATATTTGCGCTGGGTAAGTTGGTTCCAAATTTTGGATCGAAAATTTCTCTTATCTCTGCTCTGAGTTTAATCAGATTCGAAGAGCCAATGAACCGTTGGGAGCGTAAGTGCATTTACATCATCTCTAGAAGGCCTCGAGACTTATTAAATTAGAATATACAGAGTGCTTCTGAATTGCATGGCATTATTTTAGGTATGGGTTCTGTAGCAAAAAATTAACATAAAAGTTCATATACGCATATGTTTTATATCAATTTATTACAGAGATATTGAAGGTTAAGGATTTATTTATCGAAAGTCCAAAAGTATAATACTAACATTTGCATATCGTTTATTTGTTTGACAGTTAGTATTAAACATGGTTTGTGTAAGTTGTGTGCATGTGAGTGAATACTGTGAGACAGTATTTTGTGTATTATCATGGGAGACACAATTGTTCACTTTTTCAGATCAAACTCACATGCTTTTAACTTATGGCGAGGTACATAAAAAAGCATACATAAGCGAGGTTCAGAAACGAAGTACATAAGCTGCTGTTCGAAGATATCATGAAAAATTTCCCAACCAAAGAATACCAAATCGTAAAAAGTTTGTAGCCATTGAAAGACGTCTTAGGGAAAATGACACACCAAAGCCTGTACGAGTAAACGCCGGTCGGCAAAGATATCAGCGAACTGCAACCGTTGAAGAAGAAATACTGGAAGGTGTTCAGTTATCAGCTAGTAGCTTCAGAAGATTATCACTTCGTTTCAATGTTTCCTCTAGTAGTGTATGGCGAACATTGCTAGAACAACAATTACATCCCATTACAACAATTGCATTTCACATTCCGCATGTGCATGATGTGTTACCAAAAAATTATAGCAAGCACAGAAACTTCTCCCAGTGGTTAATTCAACAATTCACCCAAGATCCATACTTCTTAAGCTGCTGCTGGTTACCGATGAATCTTGCTTTACAAGAAATGGGATTACTAATTTTCGAAACACCCATACTTGGAACGAAGAAAACCCTCATACGACTGCTTCTACACATTACCAACATACCTTTTCATTAAATGTCTGGTTGGTCTTCTAGGCGACAATCTAATCGGCCCCTTCTTTTTGCCGCCTAGGCTTTCAGCACTATCATACTTGCATTTTTTGCAAAATAATCTTTATGAGCTTCGAGAAGATATACCGCTTGCCAATAGGCAGAGGCTTTGGTTTATGCATGACGGTGCTCAGCTCAGTATTCTCATATTGTGACTGATTATTTAAACGCTACATATGGTAACCGATGGGTTGGTCGAAACGGACCTGTTAAATGGCTACCACGATCTCCCGATTTAACGCCATTAGATTATTTTCTGTGATGCTGGATGAAGTCGATGGTTTATTCTATGTCTATTGGCATACAAGAAGAGCTAAGGAATCGGATCGTGAAAGCCGCAGCTACTATCAAGCAATGCCTTGATGCTATAAGCAAAAAAAGCATGGATTCGTCGTGCTGAATGCTGCATTCAACAAAACGGTGGCCAATTTAAACAGTTACTCTGAATTATTGTGTTGTTAAATAAATAACTTTATGCCCCAATATCTCTGTAATAAATTGATTTAAAACATATGAGTATATGAACTTTTATGTTTATTTTTTGCTACAGAACACATACATAAAATAATGCCGTGAAATTCTGAAACACCTTATATATATATATTGAAATTTATATACATTTATATAAGGCCTTGACTGTGGACATTGCAATATGACACATTAACAATGGTGACTCGTTTTGAACACAATAAATTTGAATGTAGATTTCACTCTGAGAATTCATAAAGTCAACATCAGTTTTCAGGTCCTGTCTTATATACTTGTGTTACTTTCTTTCCAAGTTTCTTTCTTTTAGTTTTAATCTCAAGTAAAATTTTTAGTTTATCAAATTGTTCAGAAGTGTTTTTTTTACCTAGTTATTTAATTTCCTGCTGTATTTTTTGCAAAATTGTTCATTTTATTTCCTTATTTATAAGTGATAGTAAAAAAAAGTAAAGTAAAGTAATGCCTATTTTTTCAGGCGGGCTTAGGCTTAACGTCCAACTACCAAATTAGGTGTGGCGGACGGGGACGAAAGCACCTACTTACTATTAACATTTTTCATACCAATATAAAATTAAGCAGATATATGCGGGAATCGAACTGGGGTCCTCCAGTTACAAGTCCATGCTCATAACCACTACACTAACACCCACGCCTTTTATAAGTGATAATAGAAGGAGGAAAGAGTAGGGGTTAATTACGTGATAGCGAGGTAAACAAACATCTATTGTTCTGTTACTTGTAGTCTTGTTTTGATGCATGTACCTAACGTGTAGTGTATGTTATAATACTCGCTGGCCCCCGTCATCTCTTCTTTACGCATTTCATTAATTTATATATTCATTTATTATTTATTAATTTTCTATTAACAAACATTAATAATCAAATAAAAGCTTAAAACAAAAAAAAACTTTCTCCCCTCCTCGGCTTGCTTAGACATTGGGGCACTAAGCGAAGCCGACATTGGGGCACTCCTTCTACCAAAGGAACTCTACAGCTAGTGTCCGGTGGTGGGCAGTGTTATCTGTCAAGAGACTGGCAAAGCACTGAGAATGTGGCCATATATGTTTCGTATATAAAATAAACTCGTTTATTCTGACTTATCGGTTAACCGGACGTACAAACTTACGATTTTTCAGTTATTTGAGATTTCCAATTTTTTTCTTTTTCTATTAACTGGTTTTACTCACTACATAATGTAGATCTATCACTTGTAACTTTATCGGAAAAATTGATTTTAGTTGCGTTCTAGGCGAGCTGAGTGATCACGTTTTTCTAAATAGTATCATTTTTTATAGTTTAGTTTCTCTTCCTTTTATATTAAAAAAAAAAAAACCCTATGGCGCAACAGCCCATGAAGGGCCAAGGCTTGCCAGACGTCGATTTGAATAGAGGGCATCTGGTAAGCAAGCCACGTTCCCACGCCGTTTAGTTCCGGCTTTCGCTACCTAGGGCGCTACTAACTGTAGCTCTCCACTGGCCCCGCGCCCCTCGCTTGATATTGTTGAGCTATTTTAAAACTTCTGTACAAGAAAGTTCAATATTTAGAGTGATTATTGATAAGTGTGTTGAACTTTCTGAGCTTGACGAGCCATAAACGCCAGTGTATAGCTTTGTGTCTTTCTGTACAGCGAGTGGTCTCCTGCGCCCACGTTCGCTGGGGCTGGACACCAGACGGAGTTTTGGAAGTTGAAGTTGCACTATTTCCGTCTGAGCTAAAGGAAGAACAACACTTGTAGAAGGGGATGGAGGCACCCAACCGCTCTTTTTAGAGCGAGGGCATAAGCTTCGGCTTGAGCCCAGTGTAAATATTGTAAATAGTAGACAGAGTTAAGTGTTTTAACTGTACATAGTAGTATTAGTAAAGTAATATTAAGTATGACGAGCACAAGCTAGACCGTCTAGTCCGTTCTCGGATATAGAAGTGACACCACCTTGCCTAAAAGGCATGATTGGTGGTATTAGATGAAAATTATTTGATGACGAGCAACAAAAAGTCGCTACATGTTCGACGGTGGTCAGACCACTAGTGACATGGTAGAGAACAGTGCCGAGTCCAACGAACCCGAGAACCAAAACAAGAACCGCAGTGAGGGGCCTAACCCAAAAGGGTATGTGACCAGGGACCCTATCCTCAGAACAAGCGAACTAGAACTTGAGCTGATGCAGTACTGCCAGGACCCAAGTGTGAAGATGAACCAGACTCACACCTTGTTTATTACGAAAAAAGTTAAAGAAGTAACGGCCATCGTAAGTGAGATGGCCACCCGCGTCGCCTGGCTTGAGGGCACACTCGCTGCAGCCACCACGGAGACAGTTAAAAAGCAGCTGGCTTTGGAGGTGGCAGTTCTCTGTGTATTAGAGAACACCGACGAAATCAAGGCCGATGCAACCGAGCTGTCCGTGAATTCGCGCGAGGCAGCCCGTAAGTCATTTGAAGTCAGCAGTGGTACAAATCAAAGTAAGATAGTAGACACCGTGAAACCCGCACCCGTGTACTCCTATGCGGGAGTGTGTCAAAAGCCTAGGGAAAGCAGGCTAAATCAAAACAAAAGAAAAAAGCTCTGAAAAACAAAAAAGAATAAGCAGCCGAAAGGCAGGCAGCGAAAAAGCCGTTGCCTCCGAAAAAGCATGTGGTTGTAATTAAACCACAAGATGATAAGGCAGTAGAAACCAGCGAAAAGGAAGTGCTTAAAGGAAGTCTAAATCCTTCTGAGGAAGGTTGGCAAGGTCTGGTCGTATCCCTTGGACGAGCCAGAAATAAGACCCTCTTTGTAGAAACAGGAGGCCCTGGGCAGGCGCAAGCCTTACTAAATAATGAAAATTTGAGGTGTGCTGCTCTTCAGGCTGAGCTGCCGAAGGAACGGCTTCCCAAAATGATTATTTTCGATGTGCCGAGCGACCTTAATGAGGCGCGAATTATGAAAGCTATATATCACCAAAACCTCTGATCGGTATTGCCGAAACCATTTCCAGGACTCGTTTAGAGTGTTGGCCAAGTCAGATACGAGCAAAAATGGATCACAAAACTGGGTAGTGGAAGTCACGCCTAAGATGCGTAAACATCTACTGAAAGGAACCGTGAGTAGTGGCAGGGTATACATAGAGTGAAATCGCTGGAAGGTGATGGACCACAGACAGGTATCACGTTGCTACAAATGTCAAGTGTAGGGCACGTGGCAAAATTCTGCAAAGAAAAAAAGCCGACTTGCGGACATTGCGCCACTAAAGGACATACGTACGAGAAGTGCCCAAAGAAAACCGAAGCCCCGGCATGTGCTGCCTGTAAAGTGTTCCGAAAGCCGCACAGCCACTCTGTAAAGAGTTTGAAATGCCCAGCGTACCTAAATGCTCTTGACCGGCAACAAGCCAACACCGATTATGGAAGAAGCCCGTAATTTTACGGATAGTGACCTGAGAGTGTTGCAGATGAACGTGCAACGCTCCAAAACAGTAATGGCCGAGGCACGGGAGCTCATCTATACAAAAGGCATAGATGTTGCGTTAATCCAGTAGCCCTATACGTTCAAAGCGAGCATTAAAGCGTTGCAGCATTGTACCGTTCACGCTTCCTGTGATGGATGGATATGGACTGCTATTGCGGTGTGCAATCCAGACATCACTCTATTGCGTCTTCCTCAGTACAGCACCAGTCATTGTACCTGCGAGCTGTTAACTGCTGCAAATGGAGTTGAGATGACGCTGGTGAGCCATGCGACATAACATCGTCTATAGCTCATTTGAGTCAGCTTTTGCAAGAAAACAGGAGAAAAAAGATAATCGTGGCCGCTGACATGCATGGTCACCCATGTGGCATGATGACGCTTTGGATGACAGAGGCAGGCGCTTCGAGGAGTGCATTGTCTCTCTAACGATCTGTGCGTCATGAACATGCCTGGACATTTAAAGACATATGTAGGAAATGGGAACTGCGCTCAGCACAACCTGGATGTCACCTTGTGCACAGCTTCTTTGTTGTCAGGGTGCATGGTTGGAAGGTGACTGACTGGGTAACTGGTGGTCACAGGGCTATACTTTTCGAGGTTGCCTGGGACATTATGCCATGTCTCGCCTATGAGGGTCTAGAAAGGTACTCAGTCAAACATGCATACTGGGAAAGGTATAAGACTCTCCTTCCGCAGTATGGATCACATACATGTCCAAGGATATACCATTGCTGGTGTCGATATGGCGGTCACGGAGCTGACTGAGGCAATAGCGGTCGTAAGTGGGGAGGCATTAAAGAAAATACCCACTAGTCGTACGCGCCGGGTTCCTTGGTGGACACGGGAGCTGACAGCAGCCAGAAAAGAAGTAGCCAGGAAGCGAAGACGGAATGAGGAATCCCGTCAAAGATATTTAGATGAGATCGGGATGCCCGAAGGCAGTATAAAAAGATGGTGTCGCAGGCCAAGACCTCAAGCTGGCGGGAGTTCGTGGAGTCAGAAGGCAATAGAGATCCATGGGGTATAGTAAACAAGGTATGGCAGTCAAGTAAGATAAAGACAGACCTGATACTAGCATGTCTAAATGCAGACGGAGTATCGGGTGCTGGGTCCTGGAGTGAGTCGACTCAGCACTTACCAAAAGTACTCCTCCCTGAGGATAACCCTCTGAACGACACACAATTGCAAAGAAGTCGTCGCGAAGCAGCCTGTGAGCACCTGCTCTGGACGAGTCCATGACTGAGTTCGATATATATGATGTTAAGTTCATTATTGGCGAAATTAAGAACAAGAAGGCTCCAGGAATGGATATGATTAATGGAGAAATTGTCCGGAAAAGTACTTTCTAAGCCAGTATCTGCTTGACCTTTTCAGTGGATGCCTGAAACTGGGATATTTTTCCAATCAATGGAAAACAGGGCTTGTCAAAGTATTGTATAAAGGTGAAAACAAGCCCATCGATGATGCATAGTCACATCGATTGATACAACTCCGCCCGTTTTTGGGAAACTGCTGGAGAAACTGATTATAATGAGATTGAAAAGCTTCATCAGTTTCAGTTCCAGTCAGTAGGTTTTGTATCGGGCAAATCGACGACAGATGCGATATCGAAAATCCTGGAATTGGTGTATGGCAGTGGGCACAAATATGTTCTCACGGTTTTCCTGGACATAGCGGTGCCTTGATAATGTCTAGTAGCCAACTGTATTGGAGTCACTCAGAAGAAGAGATTGTCCACCGAGTCTTCTAAAATTGATACAAAGCTACCTCACCCAAAGGGTGGCGGTGCTAGTGACTAAGCCGGCGAAATTTCAAGGTCAATAACTAAAGGTTGTCCGCAGGGCTCAGTGGTGGGCCCGTTCTTGTGGAACTTGGTTATGGATGGACTGCTGGAGCAGATGGCTATAGAGAATATGGATTATTGTGACTCGGTTGTATACGCTGATGACCTGGCAATAGTCATTCATGGTGATTCTCGTCGGGAGTTAGAAGAGCGTGCTAGCGCTGTAGTGACCAGAATAAAGAATTGATGTCAAGGGGAAAAGCTGCAGATTTCGTTCGAGAAGTCTAAAGCGATGCTAATGAAAGGTAAACTTCATCCTAGTCTCCTTCCTGGATTAGGGTGGAGATCATAGAATGGTCCACGTGACCCAGTTTGAGTACCTGGGCGTCTGCTGGATTGGAAGCTTTCTTTTAAGCCCCATATCCAGTGGGTTGCCTCCAGATGTCCCAACTTGTACCAGGGAATAAAAAGAGTAGCCCATGGTGAGTGGGGGCTGAAGACTGGTGTGGCCTTAACCATTTATAGGGGCGTAAAAAACTCTAGAATGTCGCAGCATGCGCAGCTGCCTGTTGGGCCGATAAGCTTGACATGCAGTCGTTGCGAATGCAAAGAGCCTATGCGACATCATCCACGGCCTCCTTACCGGAGGTCGCTGGTGTTTTGCCGCTTGATCTCCTTGTAGAGATGAGAGCCTTTACCCATAAGTATAAAGAAGGGGTAATGATGGTCCTTGATGGCGAGGAACTGCCCAGACAGACGCCTCCTGCTCTTGCAAAGAAAAAGATCCAAGAGTACGAGATTGGGAAGTGGCAAAAACGCTGGGATGAGGGAGAGACATGGTGAATCGCATACGAATTCTTCACTAATCTGCATCACAGACTGTCGATTCGATGGCTGGAGATATCCCAAACGTAACGCAATATTTTACGGGCCATGGGAAGTTCAATTCTAAGCTCCATGAGCTGGGATTGAAAGATTCCCCGAATTGCGAATGCGGTAAACCGGATACAGTGCATCACGTTCTCTTCCGATGTCCTCTCCTCTCTCGCTATGGGGAGTTCAATTCTAAGCTCCATGAGCTGGGATTGAAAGATTCCCTGAATTGCGAATGCGGTAAACCGGATACAATGCATCACATTCTCTTCCGATGTCCTCTCCTCGACGAGGCAAGAATCCATATGGAATTCAAGCTGAAAAGGAGGGGAAAGAAGTGGCCGGGAGATTGTAAAGAGTTAATGAGAAGTGCTAGCAATTTTAAAGACTTTATTGAGTTTGCTCGAGAAGTAGCAGTAATGCGCCGGACTAGACGGTTATGCAGAGGTCCGCCTCCACGTGGCAGGGATGGAAACTTGCCTACTATGTAGGCACCGGTTTTAGCGCTATTCGCTAGGTACGGTGGCTAAGAGTGTGCTCTAATTTTGAATTTTTTGTAGCTTCCCACTTTTCATCACGATGCTGGGTCAACCCTACGGGAATCGAACCCTGAATTCTCGCACGAAAGGCGAGTGCGCTAGCCACTGGACCAACGCGTGAGGATTTCTATATTATACTAAATATTTAATAAAAATCCCATTTAGAAATATAACTAAGTAAATTGCAGTAAGCGAATCTCGTACAACTGTTTCACACTAGATCTAAAATATATATATATTTATTTTTACTTTTGTATGTCGAAACAATTTATTATAATTTAGAATAATTAATTAAATTGCAAATAAATAATTGCAGATTGTATTTCGGTGTTTTCGAGAGCAATCTTGTTTAATTTGATTAAATTAAGTTCAGCTGTTCAGTTATGATGTTATTTTAGACAGTGAGAGGTCACTTTACCTTTATCTAAGTCATACGTCAAAATAAATTAAATTAAATTAAATTCTCTTATGCATAATAGAATGCAAAGTTTTGTAATTTACAATAATATTCGAATATAATAATAATTATGATCTATAAATAACTTTTTCACGAAGGTAATTTTATTGAGACAAAATTTAAAATATTAAAAATAATCCAAATTGATAAAACTGAATTTTTACGCGATTCTTAATACAGTTATGTATCCGCAAGGCGTGTATTTGTTACATGCAGTTACTTGGGGAATAGCGACCTTACGGGTTACTACAGTACAAATACACTTAAACTGCACCTACTATTTACAGACAAGGAAGGAGAAACACAGTACACAAACTAGTGTCCCAGTTCCTAGTTAATTGGCCTAAACGAAGGGAGAAGGAGGAAGGTATTAGCTTAGTGTAGCGCAGGTGCCGGGTTCGAATCCAGCCCGCTACCCTTAGATTTTCTCTTCCTAGGAGCCTCTACAACTCATGTCCAATGATAGGCAGTGTTGCCTGTAACTAGAGAACACCACTGGGGGACCGGCAGTGCAATGAAGAGGCTCCGGGGGCACAATAGATCTTACAGGTCGCAGTGCAATAATCCCCTACAACAATCTACAATCTAATACATACCATATTAACAAATATAGATTTTCTTAACATTTCAAATTTTGCTCATTTATACTCAGATAATATACAGGTGGTGTAGAAACCTTCCGACTGAGTCATGTAGAGATTGATTAAACAGTACTGAGCGCCAGTATTGATGAGCAAATCAATTGAATTTTAATTTCTCATATTCCTCAGAACCACTTAAAAACAATACTATCAGAAAAATGCTACAAATAAAAGTGATGTTATATATCTAGGCAATTAAGCTTAAAAATTTGTTTTTTTTTTTAATGTAAGGCGCGTCAACATGTATGGTCATTGCGCCCGGAGCATTCTCAAGTACACTGCCGTCCGTTACAGACAACTGTCCATCACAGGACATTGAGCTGTATAGGCT